>APFE031023712.1:103786-143668 GCA_000404065.3 Pinus taeda | reverse complement strand
CTGGGACGAATGACCCCTGCTTCCAAAAGTTCCTTGATGATTTTTTCTATTTCATTCTTTTGGGTGAACGGATATCTATATGGGCGCACATTTTGGGGTTGGGCCCCTGGAACCAAGGTGATGCTATGATCATGTTCCCCTCGCGAGGGTGGAAGCCCTTGAGGCTTGTCAAAGACCGGCAGATGGTTATTTAAAATCTGTTGCATCTCAGGATGAAGTGGCAGTGGCTTGGTTTCGACTACCTGGATGGCATTAAATTGAGCTACAACTCCATGATTGCCCTTTTTTAACAATTTTTCCATCCTATGCGAGCTGATGATAGAGGGGGCTCCCGCCTGGAGTCCTCGAAGGGTATGTGTGTGGTTGTTCTGCTTAAAACTCATATACAACTCCTGGAAATCCATTGTGATTGGCCCAAGAGTGCGGAGCCAGTCAGCGCCGAGGACAATGTCACAACCCCCCATGTGTATGGCAAACATGTGGGTTTTCAACTGATAATCCCCATTTGAAGTTTGACATTTTCACAACGGCCTTCACATTTCATTGTGCCTCCATCTGCAATTTGAACTTGGAAGTTAGAAACTGCTCGTACAAAGCAATGCACTGTTTCTGCGACTTTTTGATGGATGAAATTATGTGTACTTCCACTATCAATCAAGACTACGACTGGGCGATGTTTAATAAACCCTCTGATTTTGAGAGTTTGAGGGGAAGAAATCCCTGCCAAAGCATGCAACGAAATAAATGGTTCTTCAGAGACATTGTCTTGTTGGTTGTCTTCCTCTAGCGGCTCATGTTCCTCCAGTGGTGGATATTCTTTTGTTGAGCTGTAGTCAGTGGCATCAATTTGAAAAAATTTGGGCTCCTTGCATTTATGACCTAGGGAGTATTTTTCATCACAGTAGTAACATAGGCCTTGCTTTCTCCTTTCTGCCGTTTCCACCGGTGACACCTTTTGGACCTTAAGTGTTTGAGTCGTGTTGTGAGCCTGTGGAGGTCGACCTTTAGCGGAGAAATTTGGGCGACTGTATTGGGCTGCTAATGCACGTTCCACGTTACGAGCTACCTTGCAAGCCTCCGTCCATGAGGGAGGGTGGTGCAGTAGGACTTGGGCTTTAATAGCTTCTTTAAGACCGCTGATAAAACATTCCGTGTAAAACGCATCTGAGAGACCCCAAGTACGAAAGGCTAAGGATTCAAAAGCTGTAATATATTCCTCCACTGTGCCAGTCTGTCGGAGCTTAGTAAGACGACCCAAAAAACAGGATTCCTGGTCAAAGCGGTCTTGAAGAGCTTTTGTAAATTGGTTCCAAGTCCTAAAAGCTCCACTGCGACATTGATGCCATTCCCACCATTGCCACCTTTCATTGTCCAGGTACATGCTCCCCAACATAAGCTGAGTCGCATCATCTAAGATGCGATTTAATTTGAAATACTACTCCATTTGTGCTATCCATGCCGATGGGTGAGAACCATTAAATTTAAGCATATCTAACTTGGGAGGTCGCTGACTGGGTTGTGGGAGGGTGTGCCAGCCGTGAGGAGAGTGGCTAGACTCACCTTCATGGTATCCATTGCCATTAGACTCCTCCTCGTGGGCTTGCTCCTTGTCCTTTGGGATTATTTGCTGGATCTAGATACATAATCTGTTAACCATACTGTGGAGGGAGTTCATGGTTTCTTCAAGTTTGTCCATCCTTTCATTGGCCATCACTTGAGATCTAGTTGCTACCATACACCAACTTGATGAAAAATGGGGACTGCCACAAAAAAAAAATTCACTAATAATTGAATGGTACCACCACGCTCAGCTCGTCGTTCTGATTCTGATGGGCTAGATCACCAATAAGTGCCCCAAAAGTCCTTCGAAAATTATACCCCAGTACAGGAACCCTTCTCCACAACTCCGACCTAGTGGATCTGAGAGATCTGAATGGAGGATTTGGCGGCGGAATAGGCTGCTGCTGCGGATCTGCTGGATCTTAATAGATCTGAATGACTTATTTCTTCTGCAGCTGCACTCCTTTGCACCAACAGATCTGGAATAGATGATGTGTTATCCCCCTATAGAAAAGGGAACTATGGTCTTGAGGAGTTTCAGGTGCTACAAATCGCGATATACATAAGGGTCTAGCAGTAGTACTCGGCCCAATGTTTCAGGGCTTTAACTAAGGAGGATCGACCTACCCTTAGCCGTACAACCCGACTACCCTATCATACGGGCGAGTAATCTCTCCGAGTGCTGTTCTTGGTGTACTGTAGCCACAAGACGGCCGACGGTTTATCTATGGCAAGGTTTCAAGGGAGCCTAGGGGGCTTCCGATATACCCAGAGGGTACGTGGAAGACAGTCCGTGTGCAATTCTGTCTAATGCGCTACTACTCGAAGGGGTACCCACAGGGGTTACAAGGGAGTCCAACGGACGTGACCACCTCTTGTATTTCCTGCGTGCATGCCTCCCCAAATCCGCAGATTTATGCACTCAACGACAGATCCCGTGGTTTAAAGACGCCGGAACACGTCTCGAGCCAAAAAAAATTTTGCTACTAATTGGAGATCCCACCGGCCCTGGAAAGAGCTCCGATACCACTTGTTATGCTTCTTAACCTGCAAATGATACCCAAATACAGAATATGCGAAGAAAAGAGACCGATAACACAGAATATGCGAAGAAAAGATAAACACAGAATTGCAATGATTTTATTATTCAGAGAGTAATGTTCACTTGCCTCTTCGAGGGGGCAACCTCCAAATAGAGCAGAGCTCGATTACGAAATAAGACACGATACTCCTCGCAGGGAGTTTCTATCCTTTATATATGACTCCTACGAGTAATACCACGGGTCAATACCGCTTATTACTAATACCATATATCTAATACTACGACCCATTTGCAACTAATTGTGGTTCCTTTATTAATTGCCGATTAACCACTTACAATTATTAATATGGGCTTTATTGACTCTTGACTATGACGTGGTCCCATTACATAGATAAGGGGGTTAGGGTGGGACCCCAACAAATGATTATACAACTTAATCTGGAGAATAATTATGATAATCTAAGTTGGGCATAAATCAGGGAAGTTCTAAGAGTGTATGGCTTTGATCATAACTGGCTAAGATGGGCAATGGCCCTGGTAACCACTTCCAATTTTACAATTCTGTTAAATGGTTCACTGTCCAAAACCTTCAAACCTTCAAGAGGACTCATAAAAGGAGATCCAATCTCTCCCTTCCTCTTTATTCTCATGATGGAAGGGCTAGGCAAAGCTATCAAATCTTCCAAAGCAGAAGGAAAAATCCAAGGTCTCAAACTCACCCTAAATGGAGATGCTCTAACCCATCAACAATTTGTGGATGATACCATGCTTTAGGGTATACCCACGGTCAAGGAAGATCTAGCCTTCAAACAAATTTGAAAAGGCTATAGGTATAGTGGTAAGCCTTACCAAATCAAATATTTTCTTTTTTAATACTAACATTGCTATTTAGAGAAATATATCTAGAATCCTTGGCTTTCAAAGAGATATGCTACCCTCTAAATATTTGAGAGTACCACTAACAGATAAACTCCTGAGCAAACAAATTTGGGAGTCTATTACTAATAAACTCCAAGACAAAATTCAGAAGTGGACTACTAGATCTTTGAATTTAGTAGGAAGACTAGTGCTCACAAAAGCTGTCTTCCAAACGGTCCCCATATTTATGTTTTGAGCCCTTCTAGCTCCCAAAGGAGTTATACAACAATTCAGAAAATATCCAAAGAGATTTTCTTTGGGGCAAAGGGGAAGAGAAAAAAAAATGGGCTTTGGTAGCTTGGGAAAAGATCTGTAAACCTAAGACACATGGAGGCTTGGGACTTGATGGCCCTGAAACACTAAACAAAGTTTTGGGAGCTAAGCTATGGTGGAGATTGCTAAAAGAATCAGCTCCCCCTTGGGCCAAAATTTGGAAACAGAAATATGCAAACAATTGGCAAGAAAGGGATCATATTAGAATGTCAGGGCTCATCAAAGGCTCCCACATTTGGAATAAAGCCTGGGAGAATAAAGAAACTATTCAGAAACACAGTTTCTGGGAAATCAGAGATGGAAACCTTGCTTGGTTTTGGGAAGATAATTGGCAACGGGAACCTAAACTGTTTAGAGAAGAATTTGTCAATCTCAAGAACGATACTGAAAGCAAAGGGTTACTATGGATAAATGACTTTTGGGATTAGGATAAAAGTGAGGGAAAATGGAGAATATGGAAGAACCTAGTATACAGTGATGACTCCCAGTTGAAGGAATAGTCATAAGCTTTAACAACCATCTTGGACCATAGAAGGATTCTGACATCCACATCTTCAGACCAACTGAGATGGGGCAAAAACAATGAAGGCAACTTTAACCTCAAAGAAGCCAAATGCATGTCCCTTGGGTTTGACTCTCCAAACCCTGATAGTGTGTGGAAGGACCTAAGGAAGAACCAAAGCTGGATGAAAATCAAACTCTTCAAGTGGTTAATGCAACATAAAGAAATTCTGACTTGGGAAAACCTGAGGAAAAGAGGAGTATCTGGTCCTTCTAGATGCCAACTATGTGAACTACAAGAAGAAACTATGGATCACCTACTCAACATCTGCCCTTTCGCATCAAGCTTGTGGAATTTGGTAGCTTCAATTTTCAAAAAAACTGATAGGGACATGGGTAGCATCACCAACACTCTAAAGAACTGGAGGAAAAATTTCTCTGATAATGAAATAATCAACACAGTTTGGGCTTTAGTTCCAGGCTTTCTAATCTTGGATGTCTGGAAAGAATGCAACAATAGAATATTCACAACCAGGAAAGGTTCCTCCCAGAGCATCATGGCTCAAATTATAAGACAGCTCAATGAAACAGTAGGAACCCTCATAAAAGACCCCCCTAAGAACAAACCTAGAGATTCATATATGCAGATACTACTGCATATGGGTCTACAGAGGCTTTCCCCCAGGGGAAAAACAAGAATGTAAGTCACATAACAGCGGATAAGAATTTCTGGTAACCTCCCCCTCATGGTTTCATGAAATGCAATATAGATGGAGCCTCAAAAGGTAACCCTGGCATGGCTGGTTATGGAGGAGTCATAAGAGATGAAAAGGGTTTCATAAAAATGATCTTTTATAGTCATCTGGGGAAAGCCACTAATTAAAAACTTTAAAGCGGGCCCAATAAACTTTATGAGTCAGCTACCTAAAATATTTCAAGCCTGCCAAGGAGGATAACCTTCAAGCATGTTGTCCACTCGAAATCCCAAAAATGCACATGATCCCAGCCTCATTGAGAGATTAGCTTGGGATTTAACAATTCTTACGGACCCGAAGCCAGAAAAAGTCATCACTTATATAGATTTCGGGTCTGTTTGGAAAATTAACTGCTATGTTGTTTGCCCCTCGAAATCCATAGGAATGCTTCTATTATGCCTATCTTCATGCATGATAACGACGCTCCCGTCATTGCTAATTGAGAGGCCATATTTATTATTTTTTAGTTTCAAATGAAGATTATATCGATGTATTATATCCTACCTAAGAATCATGGGTTTGTAGATTACAGGGTACACTTTCCCGCACGGAGACCAATGATAGTCTGCCGAGTACTTGAAATCCTGTTTGCTTATTTTCAAGAATTGTTCCTTTGTTTCCATTAGTCCTCATCCTGCCTGTTACCCCTGCTCTGATAGAGCTCCCTATCAGAAGTCGCTTGTCGGATACACTCTTACTTCAATCTCCCCTAGGGATCTCTGTCCAGTCATATTTTTTATCATTCTTAGAACAAAGTATGCCTTTATTAGCCAAGATATCTAATAATTTGTTGGTTTTTCAGCGTACATGTATAAAACTAAGGGTTCTCATATTCTGCAAGTGGGATTGAATACATTGATAGACTTGCGGAAGCTACCACTGTCTCGAAACTTTGTCTGGAGCTGAGCCATAGCTAATTTTCTTGACCAAATTAATAATCAATTTGGAATCAGCTTCAATTATGGTATTATGCAGATTTGAGTCCCTTAAGAGTTCTAAGCATTGCTCAAGGGCCATGAGCTTTGCCATATTAGGGACAAGGAGAGATTTTGTACACAACAGTGCACTTTGAAAGGATAAAGGGATGAAAGGCAGAGGCTTAAGGGCTTAGAGATACACTCATGTGCTAAAGAGAAAGAGGAAGTCAAGGTAGAGTGCATGTAACACTTTTGAATAATGAAGTATTTCCACTCAGGGATTGAGAGTGCGCTTTTGTGCCCCTAACCTTGGCAGGTTCATTTTTCAACCAAAATTTCTCCAAGTCAGAGATATAGGGCGATGGGTGAAAATGATGAGTTTAGGCATAAAACTATATGTGAAACCTACCAACGCATCAAGAAAGCTTAGAAAATATTGTAAAATTATAAGTATACACCAAAATGCATTTTTGCAAGCATTCCCCAAGTACAATGGGTGAAGTATGGGTGACTCCAATAAAAAAGTGTCATTTTACAACAACAAAAATGTTACTGCAAAGAAATACACCAAATAAGTTCTGTTCAATGTGGCAACACTTGAGGAAACTCAAAAATACTTGAAACATATAGATTGACATGAAATGACACTTGACAACCAAGGTGATGCCAAAAATACTTTGTGACACACTAGGAAAGCTTCATATACTCTGTCTTGGAATAGCTTTTAGTTAAAGGGTCAGACCTTCAAGAAGTATTGATTTCCTTGATTTTCCCCATTTGACCTGGTTATATACATAGAATCTCACTCTCTTCTACTTGGTTGAACACACAAAAGATACACCATATCATAATTGTTTCAATATGGGAAAGGGTAATGTGCGCGATGATTTTATGATATTCAGAGTATGATTTTTCATCTATAGTGTTGTTATGCTATCAACTGGGGTTGATAGTACCCTGACAAAGTCACTTCAATATCAAAAGCGTTGCTTCATTTCCAGCAAGCTTTGATAATACCCTAGTGAAGTTGCTTGTTTCACCTACCTACGCAAAAAATATTTCTCTTCTTTCACCCTTTATTTATTTCTTTAATAGGATTATGAATCAAGGCTTATTATTTTCAATGGGCGGAAGAGGGATCCTAATGCATTGAGAGGAGAGGAGGTTTCCCCTTTAGAAAAGTATTTTAATACCTCTAATATTGGTCTTCTTGCTTTAGATTTTCCCTTTACGCCTTGTCTACTAGATTTTCCCCTTACAAATAGATTTATAGCAAGTTGCGTAGTATAGATACCAGCATATCATAGGTCTAATGTGTTCCCTCAAGGTTCTCCTTTTGGAAAAATTGTATTTTCCATTTGGACTTAGCTCAACCTATGGAATTTTCCGAAATAAAGAAGGAGAACAAAAGAAAGCCAAGCATTGTGGTTGTCACACTTCTCTTTCATCACGCTACAAATTCCTTTTAATATATGCACTTTTACACAAGGGTCTTATTGACGTACAATGACCAACAAACATGACATGATACGAGACAAATGACACATGCGAAAAGGAAAAGAAACAAAACAATTGTATAGAAACCACAGCTTGTAGCTGCTATCACAAATAATTTTTCAAATACCAGCCATTTACGGGAACAGGGTCAATCCTCCCATATAAAGGTTTCAGCTTGAATGTGTTATGGCTAAGCTTTTCTTCAATGGCGAATGGTCCAATCCACAAATTTTTGAACTTCATATCTTTTCCCTTTTCGTCACGGGGTTTATCCCACTTCAATACTAGGTCACCCACATCAAAACTCTTTGCCCACATATTTTTTTACCAAACCAATGCTTCACATGGCTTTGGTGAGAAAAAATATCTCCTTGGCTTTGAGCCTTTCTTCCTCGAGTTTGAGTAAAGTTTCTATCATGCTCAGAACCAGAAGGCAAGGTCTACCTTGTGACTCTTGGGAGAGTTACAATGCTAGAAGATATAGGTTTGTGAGCAAGATAGCTTCTTTACCGTAAAACAGAAATTATGGTGAGGTCTTTAGGGAAGGCTTAGGAAGTTACATGTTAAACCCATAATACATTGGTCAAAGTGTTACTCTAGTTCCTTTTCTCAGAGAATATGGTTTTCTTGATCATGCGGATAAGGTTTTTGTTTGTCAATTCGGCCAAAAAATTTCCCTGTGGGTAATAATTATATGCACGCTTTAATCCAAACTAATTTTATAATGTGAATTCATAAAGTTTAAAAACTGAAAATTTAGTCACATTATGAAAGACAAGTGTTTTAGGAATGCCATACTTGGTTATAATATTCTGTCGTAAAAGGTGGATGACTTCCTGTTGGGATGGGGTTGCCTGGTTCAATATTGGGGTTAAAATAACCCAAGTTTTGATGTATTTGTTGTAAGTAATGTAAAGTCTCCATGATTTGTGGATGCGGAGCATGTAGATCATTAAGAGTCAAATGGATTCTAGCCCCTTGTTTCTGTAAAAGCTAAGTCGGTTTTGATGTCCACCCATGGTCCACGGACAATGGAATTGTATGTAAAAAGGTTGTAAGTAGGTGTGTCTTAGAGAGTCTAAGGTAGATATCGAAGGTCATGATGGATAAAAAATGAAGTCTTGGAAGTCTTAGTGCAGAGAAGTGGGTCAAATAGGAGAGAAAGGCTCTGTAGCTAAGTGCACAGAGGCTTGGGTAGAGTCCGCAGCTGAGTGCACAGGGTAGTGTCGAGTCTGTAAACCTAAAACTGAAGATCAATAAAGAAGACTACTGAAGAAATTTTGTGTACATATGTTTATCTCTATTTATTTCCACTTACAATATATGCTATGAATGAATGTTGTGTTTATGAAATATTGATCTAATAATCCGCGATTCTATTGAATAACTGTTAGATGATGTACGCAAACATGTTTATGTAATTCCGTGAGGACTATGTTGAATTAGGTTATATCTATTAAATAACTTAACTAGATCTACGCGAACACTAATCAAGGGTTATTCTCCAATGCATGTAAGTGGGTAAAACAACTGATAAGGGTCCACAAAAGCCATTCGCAGACCTCCACAAAGGTCTGGAGGTTGTTTCAACAGAATTGCAGTATCGAGCCCTAAGGGATTATAGATATGTGCGAAGGTAGATCTATGGCATGAAAATACATCACACTGATCTCTCAATGTGGAAACTTGGTTCCATCATCCCCCCATACTGTTATGGGTGAGACTGCAGCCTGAGTTAAATGGGTTGTTGCCAAAAGGGCTAGTAGTGTAAGGTTTTTTTGGTTAGCACAACTAACTTTGAACCTGGTTCAAGACCCCCTAAGCCAACAAATGGTTTTGTTGTTGGGACTGGGATCTTCTTAAGGAGATGTGTGAAGTTGCATCAGTGGAATCTAACCAAGAAAGAAACTGAAAAGTGGTTGAACAGAAAGATTCACGAATTCACAGCACACGAAAATAGGAATCCATGCCTATCAAAGGAGTAGTGGTTGGATAGGTATTTGTATACGAAGCTACACAAAATTTTCTTTTGGACCTTCTAGATCGAATTATACAAATGGTTAGCTAAGTTGGTAGATGGTCAAAGGAGGTGGAAGCTTGACAGTCCGATATTGTGGTCTCCAGAATTTGTACAATGATTAGAAGCCTCTGAAGACAAAATCATGTAGGTTGTCGATCACTAGCTTGATCGAATTATAGGAGGATCTGTCACAGAATTCGTAGTTGATACCTCAGTCACCTACAGTGAACTGAAATGGATATTTTTCAAGGGACACGAGGTAAGTACTAGAGATATTTGAATATCTGGGTTAAGATGTTTTTGTGTGAAAAATGGGTTATGTCATTGCCTTGATGTTTGGATCTACGTAAAGTGTATGAATCTTTAGAAACCGTGAAGGATCAGGACTAGCATATAATCCTTTGATCTAACCCCCTGTGAGCGATGACAAAGGGGCGGAACGAACTCCGTCGTGAAGTGTTGTTCAATTAATCCCTCGGGGGTTTCCTCGAATACATCACCCATCCACTCCACCTCTGCCTCCACCTCCACCACATACACCATTGGCCACACCTCCACCTCCACCACCATCATCCGCCATGGAGAATGTGATGAAGCTCCCAATTTTCAAAGGGATAGGGAGTGAGGATACATAATAGTTCTTGTTTGTTGCAGAAGCTGTGTGGACATCACAACAGATTATTGATGACAACATAAAGAAGGCTCAGTTTGTTACCGCTCTGCAGGATCTCGCACTGACTTGGTATATTAAGTTTTGTTCTGATCGACCTCTTGCAACACTAACAAAGACTAAGGCTACTTTGAACAAAGATTTAGTAGGCCTAAGTCCGACTCATAGTCAGTAGTTAGATTTAAGGAAATTACGATGAGGGTTGATGAGACACCTTGGGAATTAGACCAAAGGTTGAAATGTGTGATCCGCAAAGCTAACATGTAGCTCACAGATGGTCATCATCGTGAGTGCTTTATAGCTTTGATTTTGCCCCACCTGAGGATTTCTTTGTCGCAACAGAAGATAGGAACTCAAGCAGAAGATCTAGAAATCGCGATGAGGTTGCATGCAATGCCCATTCAGGATGTGACATTGGGGGTACAACAGATTCACTCCCAGTTAGAGAGCCTCTACTTGGAATTGCAGAGTTTCAAGAAAGACAAGGAGAATAAACCAGAGGTTTGCATGGAATTCTGGTGTCTAAAGTGTAATATTCGGGGACACAATAAAGACCATTGTCCTGTATTCGCGAATTATAGTACAGGAGGAGGACTAATTCCCATGAAGCTGGATGCCCCAACAAGGAGGAGAATGGGGGCTCCACTATGGTGCACTATTTGTCAAGTTATTGGAAAACACGCAACAGATAATTTTCATTTGCTTAAAAAGTTCGTTCAGACACCACACAAGTTGTTCTGTGACTTTTGTAAATCTATGGGCCATGCTAAGTGCCACTATAGCAGTTATGAACTGATGATGGAAAGAATGCCTACGTATTGGATCCAAGCGGAGACTCGCCTCCATATCAGGGCGTTAAATGAGTGCATGGAAGATATCAAGGAAGAGGATGAGGTCGAGGAGGAGGAGGGCCTAGTAGAGGTCAGGGTCAGGTTGTTTGTTACAACTGCGAAACACCATGGCACTATGCTCGGGAGTGTCAGAATCAGACAAGCACATCATGTTAGTACTGCAGCTAGTTTGATCACACTGTAGAAGAATGCTTGGTATTGATAGCTAAGATGTACGATAAAAAAGGGCAGCCTGATCAACCTACGGAGAACTTACAGATGATGAGAGATGAACCCTGTGACAAGGATCATAGTGTGAATATAGTACTGAGAAGTAGGATAAAAACTGGCAATGATAAAGGGAAACAACTTGAAGAAGATGGATGGGTCTGCAAGGCCCCAAAAAATGAAGTTGGTTTTGATCTAGAGTGCATGAAGGAAATATTTATGGAATCCAAGAAGAGCTTTGTTGAGGCCTCCACCTCAGGAAGCTGGAACAAAGTACAAGAACTCAACGCACCTACAGAGGTTGATCCCTCCATGCTTACCACGTTCTTGGAGACTTGCATGAAAATTTTGCGCCAATGAAAATTTCTCAAAGGCCTGTAGGACTTAATAAAAAATGTGCTGGCAAAGAGAACGCCCTTGATGGACACCACATAGTTAGAAAAATTGGCAAACACAAGGCAAGAACAGGGCGTGAAATGAGGCTTACCATGTAGATAGAAGATTATGAGATCGACCAAGTCATCTTGGATTTGGGGTCTGATGCAAACATGTTGCCTAAACAAACATGGGAAAGAATGGGGAGACATGCGCTACAGTGGTCTCCGATCCAGCTCAAAAATGGAAAATCAGCAGAAGATCATTCCTATGGGATGACTTTATGGAGTAACAGTTGATATAGAAGGTGCGAGCGCAATGGTTGACTTTGAAGTGATAGAGATTATTTATGACAACAATCCATACCCCACGCTCCTCATAATTTATTGGGCCATTAACATGAATGGATTCATCAAATTGAACAAGAGGACAATGTGATTTGAAAATAAATCGATTTGAGTTGTACTGCTGTTGGACCCTGCAGAAGGAACGTGGTACACTGAACCCGTCCACGATTATGAAGAAAGTGATGATGACTTAGATCAGATATACAAAATAAAATCATGAGGTCAAGACTAGATCAATCCAATAGTAGATGGATGGATTGCATGGGACCGGAAGAGCTCCTGTACCTCTGATTCAGATGAAGAATTGGAACATTGGCAGAATCGGTTGCATGAAGTATCCACATTGCGATGCAATATGATGACTATATCGTTGCACTGTCTCGTTGGAGGTAAGGAACTTACCCTACTATGATGGTTTAACTGACGTGGATAAGTATTTGGATGCATTTGAACATGAAGTCCCCGAGCATCACCTCTTTCAATCGTTAGATTTGGCACTGTGTGCTACACCGGCTCGATGGTGGGGTACGCTCAAGGATAGTTTTGATGGGTTGCATGATTACAAAAGAATGATGAGATTTCAGTTTGGATGTCCTAACACTCAATTGGCTGAGAAATTCGATGGGAAGGACGATCCCCATGATCATCTAGTGAAGTGGACTAAAGTTTATGGAATTGAGCTGCAGCGAGAATGTGTACACTTATTTTTCCATACCTTGGATACCATCCCCATGAATTGGTATCTAAAAATGGAGCTCCACCATGGTACTATAGAGTGGGATATATTAAGGGAAGTTCTTCTTGGCCTTCAGTTTTGAAGATGGCTTCACAAGCATCGATGAAGCCTTATAGGAGATTAAGGCAGTGATCTTCAGAACACCAAAAGAACCTCTCAAATGGGTCTAGCCAGATTGGAGCACCCAGTTGTGCCATGCGTTGGAATGTTATAATGTGACAACTGAAGGGGATGATGAAGATCTGAGGAATATTAACATTCCATAGCTATAAGGGCATCACAAAGTTGAGGGCCCACAAATTGATAACCTGGACATCACTGCACCGTTGAAGAAAAAGCAAGTCAACAGTGGTACCAAAGCAGAACCAAAGTTTGCAAATATTGGAGATTATTGGGACAATGCCACTGTGGATAAAGTCATTGAGTTACTACGTGAATACGAGGATCGTTTTCCTACCAAGTTTTCAGACCTGAAGGGCATAATAGGCGACTTGGGCATTATGAAGATTAATCTGATGCTAGACACAAATCCTATTAAGCAGAGGTTGTATTGTCTTAATCCCAAATACAAGGAAAAGGTTCGTCAGGAGTTGGATAAGATGATGGAGGCAAGCATCATAGGACCTGTGGAAGAATCTGATTGGGTAACCTCGATGGTGGTTCAGGAGAAGAAACATAAGGTTGAAATAAGGATTTGCATATATCTGAGGAAGATCAATGATGCCCATGTCCATGACCCAATCCTGACGTCATTTACAGATGAAGTATTAGACAACATTAGAGGGTAGGAGGCCTACTCTTTCACTGATATATTTTATGGGTACCATCTAATTAAGATCGCATAGGAGGATAGAAGAAAAAACACCTTTGCGATGGAATGGGGTTGTTTCCAGTATACTGTGATGTCATTTGGACTGAAGAATGTGCCTTTGATATTCTCTTGCGTAGTTATAGTAGCGTTTAAAGAATTCATTCATAAGTTCTTGGAAGTGTAATTTGATGACTAGACGTTGTTTGGACCTGTAAAGTGCCATGTAGCAAGCTTGCGCTTAATGTTGGATACATGTCGTAGATACTAGATTGTGCTAAATCTGAAGAAATGCATATTTTATGTTCCCTTTGGAATCGTGTTGGGAGATGTGGTGTGCAAGAAAGGGTTGATGGTGTACCCTGCCAAGATTGCGGTGATAGTGAATCTAGGGGCCGTAGGGAACGTAAAGTAGTTGCGTGCAACGTTTGGACATACAGGATATTACAGAAAATTTATCAAGGCATATGCTCAGATTACCGTACCTATGGAGAAACTACTGAAGAAGGATGTGCCATTTTGTTGGGATGAAGAATCTTACAGTAGCTTAGATGTTCTGAAAGAAAATATGATTGTCGAACCGATCTTGGTATTCTCGGATTGGAAGAAGGAATTTCACATACACGTTGATGCCTCTTGCATTGCATTGGGTGCAGTGTTAACGCAAGTCATGGAGGAGAAATAGACCATCCTATAGCCTTCGTGAGTAGGAAATTATCGAAGGCCGAGAAGAATTACTCAATGATAGAGAGTGAAGAGTTGGCTATGGTGTACGCGCTTCAGAAGTTTAGGCAATATTTGTTGGGCAGACACTTCAAAAATGTACACATATCATTTTTCCTTGAAATACCTGATCAATACGCATGTGTTGGGGGGGTACATCTGCAGATGGCTACTACTATTCCAAGAGTATGATTTTGAGGTAATTGTGAAGCCAGGGAGGTTAAATGCAAGACTTGATCATTTTTCACGAATTGAAACCAGAGAGGAGCCTACTAATTTGGAGGGAGGATTACCAGATGCACAACTCTTTGTGGTCCGTGTAGTAGATAATCATTTTGCTGATATCATCCACTTTTTTACTACAGGGATGACTCGAGAAGGGTATACGAGTCAGTAAAAGAAGGAATTAGTAATGCGCGCGGCAAACTTTTATGTGATTGTGGGACACCTATATAAGATGGGTGCTAATGAAATATTACAAAGATATCTGCCCAATTTTTAGAGAAGGAGCATTCTCACTGAAGCTCATGGAGGAGCTGTGGGGGACATTATGCAGGAAAAGCGACTACGCGGAAAATTTTACGTGCAGGTCTATGGTGGCCAACGCTGCACAAGGATTCTAAAGTGTATTATAAGGCATGCGATACATGTCAGAGAAAGAGCAGACCATAGTGAAGGGATGAATTGCAATTAAACCCTCAAGTATCATTGCAGCTATTTGAAAAATGGGCGATTGATTTTGTTGTGCCAATTTAGCCCCCAGGAAAGAGGATAGGTGTGTGCTACATCATCACCGCGAAAAAGCTTCTAATGAGATGGGTAGAGGCACAGTCGGTTAAGGATTATACAGGGGTTACATCATCGAATTTTTTGTTTCAGTATGTTTTAACTAGATTTGGTTGCCCGAAGGTGTTTATGGGTGATCAAAGTATGCACTTCCTAAACAAAACGATTATCGCGTTAATGGAATAATTCCAAGTCTACCATCAGAAGAGCACTCCATATCATCCATAGGGTAATGGAACAATTGAGGCCTTTAATAAGATTTTGGAGAATGCATTGACGAAGATTTGCAACGCGCAGTGGAACGACTCGGATGTCCACGTACCTGTAGTGCTATGGGCTTACAGGATTACTTGTAAAAAGATGACAGGGTAGACACCTTTTAGATTTTTGTATGGTATAGAAGTTGTAATGTCTATGTAATATATTGTGCCTAGTCTATGCATAGTGGCTCTAACAAATTTGGTGGATTGTGAGGCCTTGGAGGAATAGCTCGTGCAGCTGATGGAGCTCAAAGAGGATCGATTTTTGGCTGGGTTTCATCAACAAGTACAAAAGGAATGTGAAAAAGCATGGCATGATCGACACATCAAGCTTCACACGTTCAAGGTAAATGATTTGGTTTTGTTATATGATAGTAAATTCACTAAGTTTCTGGGGAAATTTCAAATCCATTAGCTAGGGCCATATATTATCAAAGAAATTATAGATGGAGGTGTAGTCGTCTCACAAAGCTAAAAGGGGAACCTTCTCCTGGAAGAGTGAATGGAAGCCGATTGAAGCTATATATAAGGGATCCTATGCAATGACTACATGGTGGTAGGACAATCTTAGTGCTCTAGGAAGTTGCAAGGGAGTGCAGGACTATAAACTACACTACCAGGGTCAGAGGACTACACAGCAGGCGAGCTGCAGAAGATGATGAAGATACAATCTACAACGTTGAGCGTGGGAAGTTGTGCTACGGAGGGAGGTACCACGTAGCACAACAAAAAATTTATTGTTGGATTCACTATTCATGACTTGACGGCCAAAAGGCAGTTAAGAGGAGCGGGCTAGCGACATTTAAGGCAAAAATCTTTGAAGACATTTTGCCAAAGCAGCATTAATTGTCAAAATTTTGGGGGGAATGGTTGGATTTGAATTCAAAACCCCCTATAAATTCAACATGCCAGCCCAATAGAGAACACTTTGCGTCCTTAGAGTTATTGAAATTTGTTTTATGTCGATGAGCCGTGAATTATGGGAGGAATTCTTCGACCACACAGAGATTTCTCTAGAAGCCTGTGAATTATTTATGTAGAGGATTACTACCACCAACCCTGCAGAAGCCATGAGTTCAGAAGTCGCTATAGATAATGCTCCAGGACCATAAATCTCTAGCGTTGAAGCTACACATGCAGTGCCCACGGCACCGAGGTCACCCAGGCTGAAACATTCCATGGAAAAAGAAAAGCAACCTACAACACAGGAAAAGCAGAAAAAGATGGTGCAAGTCTATGCTTCCGCAAGGAAGCATACCGCGACACCAATGTAGAAGAAGGACAAGCAACTAACAAATGGAAAACAAAAGGTTGTAGACTTGGAGGCAGAAGAAGGCTAGGGAACAAAAGATGTTGACGCCAAAGGAACGGAACCTATAACAAAGTTACCTTAGTATATCCCTCTGAGAAAGGGAAAAGGCAAATATGACTAAAGACCTAGACTCAGAGAATTTCACAATCTCCATGTCCCTTCTACCTAAGCGGGTTCCCTTTGAAGGTTCGTGGCTTGCACGAGTCCTGCTATTGAATATGGAGGATTGGGACCTTGCATATCATGCTAAGTTCCCTCACTCATCGATTGACAAATACATGAAGAGAGTGTACTATGAAGAAACAGGTTTTACTACACTAGAAGCAGAGGAATGGGGCTACAGCGTTGAGTAATCAGGATTGTTCAACTTACTATGGGTGTTGCATTACCACCGCACCCCCATTAACAAAATTTTCATATGCCAGCTTCTCACTTTGGTGCATGATGGGTGTTTATGGCTAGGAGGGCCTATCCCCATCATTGACATGTTGATTCACAGGATTATGCACTTGTGTCATGAAGGTTTGAACTCGACCAAGGAGTTTGGCGAAAAAATAGGGGAAAGGGACCTCACAGAGAGAATGAAGAAAGAGTTTGAACTTGTGAAAAAGTCAAGTGGGTATTCCATTTTTTCATCTTAGACCCCACAGTTCAATTGGCCATGTAGATATTAGCCAGAACGATGATGAGGAAATGTCACACGGATGAAGTTTCAGTGCCCGTAGTGTCTCCAGCAGCTAAGTGCACGAAAGTCATACTATTCCATTGGTCCAGGTAACTGTGCCAAGAATTCCTCTCAAATTATCGTGAGGCCCAGGATGAAACCAAGTTGTTTCATTACACTTGGTTGCTTCTCTCCATTGTGTTGGTTGCATGGGAACTGTCAGAGGATAGCCAGTTTCCTCCGCTAGAAGAAGGATTACCAAAAGCAACAGAGTTTGCATTGCTATGGGTTACAAAGGACCCCACGTGAATCACCGGGACAAAGATTTTTTGGGTCCTGATGGAATAAAGTCTCTACATGGTAGTTAACCAGTGCCCAAGGTTGTCAGCAACCTCGTACATGCAGGTGTCAGCCTACACAACCTTCAATCTTGAATTTCACAGAGTATATATGCAACTGGAGTCATTGCATGCACTATTACAAGGAGTCATGTAAGAGCTTCGAATCAGGGAATAGCAAGCTCTCAGTGCTATCAGCAAGATCAAGGTTAATAAGAAGCAGTTGTTCATCGAGAAGTTATGTGTTATGTAGAAATAGGAGGCGCTCTAGGTGCACAGTTCACGATTGGAGTCAGCAGTCACAGAGGCATGCAAAACAGTACTTGAGCTTCATATTCCTGAAGATGAATAGCCAGAAGCGAAGATCAGGAAGTTAGCCACTAGTGTGCGTGAAACAAAGGAAGAAGTTGACAGAGTTCAATTTGAACTCAACATGAAGATCACTGAGATGCAATTGAAGATGTAGCCTACAACTCTGGTGGAGGTCCAGGAACAACGTGGAGCCGCGATCAAGGAAGGATTGGCCACTTTGGATGCCACAGTTGCAGACTGCACAAAAATATTCGAGCAGGCCATGGATTTGGTAACAAATGTGTAGGAGGATCCAAACCTACAGACATTGGATACTGAGATCAGGGATCTACAGCGGTAGTATGACAAGGTTAGGGCAACGACACACTCCCTTTCACCAATGCATTGCCTAGAAAAATTACAGAAAGGGAAGCAGCTCCTCGTGCAGGTAGAAGCAACATAGAAGAAGGAGGCCTTGCTTAAAGCTAGGCTAGAGCCTTGGTTAGCATAATTTTATCATATCTCAACTACCATTCAAAATAAGCCCAAGGTCTTGTAGCAGACGCAACAAACAATGAGGCTTACCGTAGAAGGACCATGTATGGAAAAATTAGTTGAAAAGGTCAAGCAGGGAGCTATGCAGAGTGTTGCTGAGGTTGCAGTAGTGCAGGTGGAAGTGGAGGATCTTCGCAGCAATATCACAGTTCCAACCGAGTGACTCGAGGGTGAGTCACGATCTTTGTGTTGGGGGCCTATTGGGATGGGGTCCCCTCGGTCAGTTTTTGGGATAAAATAACCCAATTTTTGATGTAATTGTTGTAAGTAATATAAATTATGTGTGATTTGTGGATATGGATCATGTAGATGATTAGGATTCAAAGGGGTTCTAGCCCATTTTTTATGTAAAATTTGATTCGGTTTTGAGATCCATCATGGTCTGCAGACCATGGGATTGTATGTAAAAATGCTATAAGTAGGTGTGTCTTAGAGAGTCTAAGGGAGATATAGAAGGTCATGATGGATAATGAATGAAGCCTTGGAAGTCTTAGCATAAAGAAGTGGGTCAAATAGGAGAGAAAGGCTCTATAGTTCAGTGCCAAGAGGCCTAGGTAGAGTCCGTAGACCCCTACAACTGAGTGTGTAGGCTAGTGTCTAGTTTGTAAACATGAAACTGAAGATCAATAAAGAAGATTATTGAAGAAATTATGTGTACATATGTTTATCTCTATTGATTTCTGCTTACAATATATGTTGTGAATGAATGTTGTGTTTATGAAATATTGATCTAATAATATGCGATTTTATTGAATAATTGTTAGATGATGTACGCAAGCATGTTTATATAATTCCACGAGGACTGTGTTGAAATATGTTATGTCTACTAAATAACTTAAGTAGATCTACACGAACACTAATCAAGGGTTGTTGTATGATCCACGTAAGTGGGTAAAACAACTGATAAGGGTCCACAAAAGTCAGTCGCAGAAATTTGCGAAGGTCTGGAGGCTGTTTCAGTAGAATTGCAGTACCGAGCCCTAAGGGCTTATAGATCTACGTGAAGGCAGATCTAGGGCATTAAAAGACATCACACTGATCTCTAGATGCAGAAAGTTTATTCCAGCATCCCCCCATACTGTTTCAAGTGAGACTATAGCCTACATTACTCGAGTTGTTGTCGAAAGGGCTAGTAGTGTAGGTTTTTGTTGGTTGGCTCAACTATCTCTGACCCTGGGTCAGGAGCCCCTAAGCCAACACTTCCTGGTCCTTTACTTATCTTGAGGAAACTTCTTTTGACCACTGAGTAGAATAGTATGTTGCTATCAAAATATATTGGTGTTTCTTTGATGAATGGGGAAAAATTCTTTGATATTCCTGGTGAAAATAACAATAGTTATCCATACCCATACTTTCTATATTCAGCACAAAATTCAAACTCTAGGCAAACTTTGAGGGTTGATTTTTGTTCTTACTATTATTATTATTCCTTCGTAATGGGAAATACTTGGGAGGATTTATACTAGTAGAACTATCACTTGACCTTCTATTTAGTTATGAAATTTCATTGGTAAGTTCTTTTACCCTTCAGGTCAGAGTTTAATTATCTCATAGCTCCTTATCTTTAGCCTTTTTTGAAGAAGGATGTGACTTCCTACTAGTTTCCTTGGAGTATTTTGATTCATCATCATTAGTAATGACCCCAATAGCATGTAATTCCTTCTCGACGATGATTTCTTCTATAAAGTTCTATGCCAATGTTTCCTTTGCATCTCTTTTAACAAATGAGGAAATGTTAGTGGGCAAGGAGATGTATAATATTTAATATTAATAGAATCATGTGGTTCCTTTCCCGAGGGAAAACTATTCAATATATGATTGAAATTTTTATTGATGTCTTTCACTTTCTCCTTTTTCCCTTTCTTACTATTTCTGTGCTCTCTTAATAACATGGTGGGAGTATTGTCATCACCAAATTTGTCTAGGAATAACTTCTTAAACTCCCTCCAACTATGGACTAAATTGACAAGCAGACTATGGTACCATGTTGCTTCTCTACCTTCTAATGTATAAGGGAAAGGTCCTCAAGAAACATCATTGTACCTTACTTCCAACATCCGTAGATGCATGTAGAAATCGTTAACGTGATATTCTACCTTTGTCTTCTTTTCTGAATTGAACTTTGATAACAAATTTTCTAGTTGTCTAGGAATCTCATTAAGATTATTAGGAAGAGCGAGAGTCCCTTGGGCCATCCAATCCAATTCTTGGTCGAACATGTAATTGTCTCTTGTTTCTTCCTTATTTACAGAATATGAGGAGTCTTCTCCTTCGATTTTTAAAACATAAAAAATGTCATCAGAAAGAACAAGGTCATCTCATATACTTCGCTAAGGGGTGGAATTAGATCTTGCTACAATTTATGTTTTGAGGATTCTGCTAACCCTTCAAGAGTGGAAAAACCAAATATTTCACTATACAAATTAATATATCGGTACGATTCATTTCCTTATTCTTCATCGAACGCGAGATATTCTTTGCACCAAAATTAAATCGATAGCCTTTGCAAACTGACAGGTTATAGATGGAAGTGCCCATATTTGTCAGTAGGTCACCTCATATTTCAACTCCAGGTTGTGATGGGAAAATCCTCATACTTTGGGAATAAAAATTGGAATGGTTCTCATAATATTACTGCCTTTTCTATAAGATGAATGCTTACGATGTGTGGAGTTATTAGCCATAGGAAAATTATCTTCCCTCCTTCTAGCATCAAAAATTTGATGTTGTTGGATACTACCAACATATGGGGGATCTCCCCAAGATAAGTTCCCATTTATACCTCACACCATTTGGTGTAGGAGTCCCATTTGGAATATGGCCTGACTAATGTTTATTTAAAGGAATGCCTTGGATTTAGTTGTTAGCATGAGAGATGTGCAAATGTGCTTTGGAATAACCAAGCGAGAGTGCCTTGTGAATGTTCGAATATAGATGTATCAAGGTTATTTTATTGCAAGGGTGGAAATAAAGTAAGCCTCTAATAAGGAAGTAATAGTAATACTGTAATGGAGACACACGTGAATACAAATATTCATCTAACATTGAGCGCAATATTTCACATGGATGTGACTATCATTATAAAGATTACAACACAAATAATTTGAGCACCGAAGTCACCAAAATAGTTCAATTACTCCAGCAAAGATGAAAGAAAATGTGAACCATAAACATTCCAAGAATAGTCGTAGAAACATCCACAAACCCTGTGTGAAAATGTGTTGGGCTTGGTAGGCATAGATATAAAGAAAAAATCCCAAGATACATAAATGCAATTAACATCACTATCTCCAATAGTGGAGCGTTAGAGCCACTACATGCTCCCAAAATTTACTAACTCTATCTCTCTAATGCCTTGTGCGAGAATCCAAGGTTAAAATTCCTTTACATGAGAAATGAGGATCCTTTTATAACTTGCGGCACAACCTTTCACATCCCCATGACTCTTGAATTTTTAACATCTAATGACCTTGGGATTTAAACAACCTTTGGACTTCCAATTGACTTTTGGATTTACATATGACCTTTGGTATTGCATGTCTTTTGGAATTCCATGATCATTTGACAATACATGACTCTTGGAATTTAACTTATTTATCTTTACAATGATTACAACATTACATCATCACTTCCACATCATCATGTGATGAAATTCTGACATTTCACTATCTTTGATGGTTGAGATTAAGAGTGACTGATGACATGGACTTTCTTAAGTGGTGACATGTTTTCCACTTGTGTCTTTGTTCTTCACACAAATTCACTTGTTGTTTTCTTCAACCTCCAAAAGTTCTTTGATATAATCAAGACTTTAGGGTGCTTTGATGATCATCAATATTTCAATGAATTATTTATTATTTCAATGCTTCCTTTGTTTGTTCTCTTTGTCAGATCTTCCTTGTGTCGGCTTTTCATGTTGTTCTTGAAATACTTGTATCTACAATCACTTATGACAAGCAACCATCAACTTTAAAATCTCCTATTCTACCATGTTTTATGTATATTTCCCATTCATTCCTTATCAGTGAACCTATAAGGGACAAGGAGAGATTATACGTGAAAGGGTGCTCTTCTAAAGGTTGAAAGGTCTTGGGCCTTCATTTTGGTCATTTTTTACAATACTCCTAAGACTTTTCTTCTCATTTAAGAATCCTTCTTTCCCTCTAGTTACCATATTTTTGTGCCTCTTTTCACCAAAAGGGTGATTTAGACTCCAAGGTATGCAAATAAGTCAAAACGTATCATTTCTTTTTATCTTAGGTAATTTTATGTTGAATTCTACATGATTAACTAATCAACAAATTTTGGAAGTACTAATTGAATTTCATGCAGATCAACAAACTTTGGGAAGCTCTGCAATTTCTTGTAGAAGATCAGAGATTTCCTGCAACAGTTCCATTTCCTGCGGCAACGACGATTTCCTACAGCAGGTGGTTTTCCTGTAGAAGCCACTTAGGTTAAACATGTTCTGGTCATCCACAGAAGAAATGGGGACATGGGTTTTGTTTGAAAATCCATCCACATGGACCCTATCATAATGGCTCCTCTAGATTAGTCTTTTTAACTACCCATATCTTATTCTATTGATTTTGGATGAATATGGGAAAGAAGCTCGCATAATCAACCGTATTTGGTTCGATCCATGCTTCCAGTTATGGATAAAACCAAGCATATCAATGTACTGCATTTTCAGCTTGTTTTAGTAAAAAGTTGTAATATTTTAATTTCACTTAGTTTGGAAAAAGTGTTGGCTTCCACACTTGTATAAGTACAATAGATTCGATTTGTAGGAGAAAAAAAACATATATCTTAGACTTTTGTAATGTTGTAATCGACATTTCAAATTAATATAAGCCTGATGTTCTGCTGATCTCGTATTGTAAGTTTCATCAATAGTTAAGGGGTTATGAGTGAAGGAGGGCCCCCTTTACTCACAACTTCTGTAATTATAAATGTGTATATAATTAAGTTGCTTGCCATGTGCTGATGGTAGATGTATCCACAGTTCCATTCCTCTTCGTTGATTCATAGTAGCGCATGCTTTTAATGATTAATGACTGGGTTATTGCATGAATATTTCCAATTTGATTAAAGGTTAGACTAAGCTATGCAATTCGTGCCCTAATTTACATTGTGAAGTTGAGCTTGAATGATTGGAGATGAGTTTGATTTAACTGTTGTTGTTTGGTTATATCTCTTTTCTTGATTTTCATCAACAATTTTAGGTGTTGTAGAGAGATGAGTTATCTACTCCATAGCCTTTGCTGATAAGTGTTGAGAGAGAAGAAAGATTTGGAATTGTGTGTGGTTTTTATGCACTGAAGTATCAATCTTCATATATTTTTCATTTCACCTCACAAGGTTATGATTATCCCTTGTTGATAATTAATGTGTGTCAAATTATAAGTTTAAAATTTTTCCCAACCTTTTGGCATTGTTGTCGAGGAGGTGCTAAGGGGTGATATTAAAAGTGATTTAGTATGATTTCTTTTTGTTTAATATTTTCAAGACAGGGGGAGTCGAAGTGTAACTATGTGGGGTAAGGCCTATGCACCTGCAGAGATTAGAATTTTCCAAAGCCACGTCTTGGTTGTTGGGTAAGTAGAAGTTTTGGATTTTTTTGTATAATGCATGAATAGGAATAAAGGCCAATATACTAGGACTAGATCTCCAAGTGTTTCTAGTGGTGATGTGAGCACCACCTCATCCACTAATAAGCTAGAAGAGTAATTGAATAAAGGGAAGTCTACAAGGAATAAGGCAGAGAAGAAAGCAGAATCTGAACCAAAGAATAACAGTTTTGGACAATGGTCGAGAATTGATCCTAAGTAGATCAATACCCCTTCAATAGAGAAGGATATTTATGTTAGAGAATCTTTTGTTTCTTCTCATCAACAATATTATATTACTGAGGGGACAACATCTTTTCTTAGTGGCAAGCCTGAAGAGGACTTCCTCTTCAATCCTATTCAAGAACCAGATTTCTAGACAACTGACTCAGACGAATCTACAACTCACGATGGTCCCACTCCCTTTTGGTTTGATATGGTTCATCTAGATAGTACTGGTACCACTGTAGACAGGAATATCATGAGAACAAAGAAGAACCAATTACATTCAAATTTCCTATCAAATATTTTGTTGGAGCCAGTGAGATGAAAAACATTCCTCCCTCCGCCTTGCTTAATTTTCATGGTACCTCTATTGAAGATCCTGATTCATTTTTATTCGAGTCTGATGTATTGTGGAGGAGCTATGATTATTCTTCAAATTCTCAAAAGTTGAAGTTGTTTCCTGCCACACTAAAAGATGCAACCCTTAGGTGGTTTATGGGATTGAGGGAAAACTCCATTTCAACATGGGATAACATGAAGTAGGTATTCTTGAGAAAGTATCAGGATTATTGTAAAATCGGGGACATCAGAGAAGAAATATTTCATATGAACTAGAAGGATGAGGAAAGCCTAGAGGAATTCCTTGAAAGATTCCAGTACAATTTGCAAAGATCCTAGATGAACCAGCTAAACAAAGAAACCTTGATAACAATTTTGCTAAGGGAAATAGGACCGGAAACTCTGGAGGTTTTGAACCTGGTACAAGCAGGTGATGTATCAAAATTGATTTAGGATGATGTGTGCAAGTTGTGTCAATAATATTCGAGGGGAAATTCTAAGGTTGGGAGAGGATCAAGCGATACTTCTTCCAAGTTCATCAAAGTAGTTGTAGGGACTGGAGTAGCCAGAGATGAAATGGCTAACTTATTTGAAAACTTTAAAACATACATTCTTAGTACTTTATCCTCATAGTTGGATATTTTGCAAGCTAAGAAGAAGTAGGAGGAAGTTGAAAAAACCTTGGTTGTGTTCTACTCCAAGTGCAAGAAGAAACATCCCTTGAGGGAGTGTCCTGCAGCTAGCATAGAGGTATGTCAACTATATGAAGTTGTTCATTATTTTGATAAATGCCCTTCTCTTCTAGAGGTTAAAGAAACATAATTAGTATATCAAGAAGTTTTCAGTGCACTTTACGCAATTCCACCTCAAAGGCCATGGCCACCAGGTCTTGCAGGTATGTCACAACAACGTTTTCAATTTCCTTAAGCCCGGAATCATATGTGGAATTTTCCAATTACCTGGCAAACCTTGCCTCCACAACAACCTTGGCAGGGGAATTTTCCTTACCCTTTTGGACTAAATTACCCCTCTTAAAACTTTTATCCACCATAACCCATGCCACAACAAATGGTTCAACCCCAACAATAACAACAACTTCAGCTGCCTACCCCAACAAATCAACCATGTCCCACACAACTTCCTGCCCAGCGAGTATCCAACCCCAACAATAAATCCATCCAACCTAATCACAATATTGAAGTTGCCACTTACCTACCTATTACATTGCTCCCCAAACTCTACTAGAAATTTTTGTACCTTTGTTGTAGGGATTTCCTACATCTCTGCAGGAAATCAAACTACGGTTAGGAAAAGTGGTGACCCAACGAGGAAAGATTGAAGAGATTATAGAGGAAGATACCCCCCATACACCTAAAATAGAAAACATACCAGAATAGAAAAACAAAACATTTTAAAATCACAAGAACCTTCCTCATCTCAAATTGTCTAGCCTCCTTTCCAAGATAGGTTGGAGATGAAAGAAATAACGAAACAGCCCGAGCTTGATCTAAAGTCAAAACTAAGAAATGTATGCATCAAGATTCCTTTACTGAAATAAATTAGGGACATTCCATTTTACATTAAAACAGTTAGGGAACTATGCACAAAAAATCTAGGGAGACAAAAGAAAGAACCCTCTACAAACCAAGTAGGTGGAAAACTTGCAAGATTTACGTCTACCGTATTTTCCACTGAACAATATACAGACCCTGGAATCCCTGCGGTCCCACCTTCACCAATGGATACCCAATAAGAAATAATTTAGTTGATTTAGGTGCAGCCATTAATGTAATGACAATGGAAACACTGTCCCATATAGGATCCTTTGATTTTATTCCTACCCATATTGTGTTAGAATTAATAGACAGATCTAAGGTCAATCTAGAGGATGTATTGGAAGACATTGTCATTTCATTATATTCCTGAGAATATCCTACAAATTTTTATGTTCTTCGGCCTAAGACCAGTTTGGGAGGGAACCCTTTGTTCTTAGGGAGACCATGGTTGGCCACAATGGATGCCTTCATAGGGTGTAGGTCAAGAAACATGACCATCACTCATGGGGCTAAAACTAAACACATTAATCTCTATCCCCCTGCTAAAATCCTCTTAAAATAAGAAAATACTCATTAGGTTAATGAAGAACATAATTCATAAATTACCCATCCAGTTTTGACAATAGCCCAAGTCATGAGCCTTAAAGAAAGCACTAATGAAAATATGATCAATTGCTATATTTCAAACCCTGATTTTTCCCAGCATTCAGAGGGGCACTCAAGTCATGAGACAGATGTCATTGTTGATCTGCTAGAACAGAACTTTCAATAACATGGTCCAACAACCTAATTAAAATCATCCCTCCTATCTGCATTTCCTGCATGTTCAATGACTGAATGTGGAGGCAAGGTAATTGAGATCTCTCCTTAACTCATGAATACGAAAATAAATTAAGTTAGACATTGAAAGAATGTTTTAGACGCATTTTCTTGGGAATACATGGATATGATGGGCATTCACCTGGACACTTTCATTCATCACATTTATATAGAAGGAAATGCCAAGCCTATAAGGAAACCACAGAGGAGAATGAATCCTTCTTTAAGAGAAATTGTAAAAGATGAATTCTTTAAGAGAAATTGTAAAACATAGGGTTCATTTATCCTATTTTAGACAGCCAGTGGGTATCTCCATTGATTATCTTCCCTAAGAAGTATGCAAAATGGCGAGTGTGTTTATATTACAGGGAACTAAATAAAGCCACATTAAAATACCATTTTCCCTTACCTTTTATAGATCAAGTGTTGGACACCTTAGCAGGGAAGAAGTACTTTTCTTTCTTAGATGGGTTCAGTGAGTACAACGAAATCAGGATAGCTCCAGAGGACCAGGATAAAACAACATTCACATGTCCCTAGGGTACTTATGCATATAAGGTATTACCATTTGGTCTATGCAATGCACCAACCACATTTCAAAGGGTGATACTTGGTATTTTCTCTGATATTTTACATGATTGCATAGAGGTTTACATGGATGATTTCACGGTAATGGGTGATACTTTTGAAGAGGCTTTACTTAATATTGGAAAGGTTTTTAGAGATTTAGAGAGACTAATATTTCATTAAGAAATGAAAATTGTTTTATGATCATCGGTAAAGGAATTGTTTTGGGTCATCATGTTTCTGCTCCAGGAATTAAAGTTGATTAAAAAAAAATCAAAGTGATTATGAAGATGCCTCCACCAACTAGACCAAAGGGAGTCATAATTTTTCTTGGACATGCAGGTTACTACAGAATAGTTATTGAAAATTTTACCAAGGTAGCCTTGAAACTTTTAAAATTATTGACAAAAGAATCTGAATTTCGTTGGAATGATGAGTGTCAAACTACATTTGACACACCCAAGGATAAGCTTTCTTCATCACCTGCCTTGAGAGGACCAGATTGGAAGTTTCCATTTCACATTTCCATCGATGCCTTCAATTAAGCTATAGGGGCAGTATTGGGCCAAAAGGAAAACCTCATAGCCCATGCTATTTATTTTGTTATTAAAAATTTGACTCCTGCTTAATTGAATTATACTCTAAGTGAGAAATAATTCCTTTCTATGGTTTACACGATTAATAAGTTTAGACATTGCATCACTATCTATGAAGTTTTTTTACATACCGATCATTTTGCTATTTGATATCTCATGAATAAACCAGTTACTAATGGAAAAATTACTAGATGGATTTCGTTGCTGTAGGAATTTGACATCATAGTATCGGTTAGCTCGAGGATATAAAATTAGATAATTGATTTCCTTTCTAGTCTCAACCATGAAGGTGAGGATGTTCCTGTTAATGATAGCTTCCTAGATGAGAACTTGTTTTCCATTTACGTCAAATCACCTTGGTTTGTTGATATGGCTAATTATCCTACTACAAGAAATTTAACACCTTACTTCTCATCTAATCAAAAAAAGAAAATTATTATAAAAAGTGTTGATTACTCTTGGATAAAAGGAGACCTATTTTTCACTCAACCTGATCTGATTATTCATAGGTGTGTCAGAGAGGATGAGATATATGGCATCTTGAGAGCTTGCCATGATGAACACTGTGGTGAGAACTTTGTATACAAGCGAACAACCTATAAAATCCTCCGCTCATGTTACTATTGGCCAAGTCTTGTTAAAGATGAAAAGGAGTATGTTCCTAAATGTGATAGCTGCCAAAGAATAAGGTGACCTATTCAAGTAGATGAAATCCCTTTGTAGCCACAAGTTCTCATAGAACCATTAGAGAAGTGGGATCTTGACTTTGTAGGCCTCATTAATCCCATGTTGAAAGGTAAGAAGTATATTTTAGTATGTACTGATTATGTTACGAAGTGGGTGGAAGGGAGAGCAGTGCCTAGAGCTACGGAGAAAGTAGTGGTAGATTTTCTTTTCTTCTGATATTTTTGTAAGATTTGGTGCACCAAGGGAAAGTTTTACTGACTAAGGTACTCAATTTGTATCAAATATTGTGCAGGGAATTTGAAAAAATATCAAATCACTCATCATAAGTCCACCCCCTACCATCCACAGGCCAATGAGCAGGTGGAATCAACAAATAAGGTATTGGGGACAATCCTGGCTAAGACAGTGCAACTACATAAAAAGGATTGGTATGAGCGACTTCCCAAGGCCTTATGGGCCTACAATATCACATGGAGAAACACTACCATCTTCTCTCCGTATGAATTGGTGTACAGAAAACAAGTTCTACTAGAAATTGAATTTCATATCAAAACATTTAATATGGAAGTAGATTTAGCATAGATCTCACTGAGGCACAACAACGGAGGACCCTGCATCTTAATGAACTATACGAGATTAGGCAGGATTATTTTCATCATTCTGACCTTATCCAACAACAGAGGGCTAAATGACATGATATATACATTAAGAAGAAGCATTTCAAGGAAGGAGACTAGGCATTGTTGTTCGATTCAAAATTTAAGAATTTTAAAGGAATATTTAACACACATTGGCTTTGTCCATATGAGATCAAGAAAGTATTTGATAATGTATTTGTTCGATTCAAGAAAATATATTATGAAAATGTCACCTTATTGGTAAATGGGCATAGACTCAAGTTGTATTAGAAGCCCCCGTCTAAGGATGAATTTGTGGCTGGAAATGGTGGGAAAGGGGGTTATCCATTTCACTAACTCTTCTTGATTTTCTTATATAATAAATTGAGTTTAGTTTGTTCCTTCTCAGGCTTAGTAAAGCATGAGACGAGTGTCTATTGGATACATGTTTATTCCTTTTCTGGATCTAGTAGATTTTTTACGAAAAATTAACCCAATTGGACTTTTCTTTTTCAACATTTCAGACTCTCTAAAATTGAAACTTAGCGAGCATGAACTTCCTTGGGCTCATTAAAATCGTAGGACAGTAGATCCATCGAGGCCACCAATTGAATTTTGTTCATACCTTGATAAATTTTTTATTTTCTCACGGCGGACTGATATGGGATTTGTTAAGGTCCTCCTTCCAACAATCTTGGTGCGTCGACATCAACACATTATCTGTGTTCAATATCAAAGATATGTGATGCCTTGAAGCCTGTATATATCAATGATAGGCTATCTCACATGTAGCAATGGTGATTCATCAAGGCTGCTTGACTGTTGGATCCTTCAGGGGGTTCAATAACAACTCATCTACTCACACATGTTTGGATGCATCGGTTGTACCATGGTCCTCACTTTTATTATTGGTGATGGACCGCACGTTGGTTAACTATTGACCTCAATGGATGGTAATCCAATGAGATCACTACACATTCAACTTTGGCACCTTTATTCATGTCGCAGTGAAATTTACAAGGTTAGGGAAAGATGGAGTCCAAGTCCTTTCAATCCTACAACCAGATCAAGACTAGTTAGTAATAAATGAGGCAACATATTATGTTTTACAACAACAGCAGATGAAGGAAATGTGTATTATTATATTTTAAGAAATTTTATTGGAAGTCTTTCATAAGTCATGAATTCCTGCAGAAATTATCAGTTGTTTCACTCCCGATGGATTATTCATTCCTTTAAAATAATTCCAGTAGAACATCAATTTTTGAAGTCTTCAAGGTTACTCAAGGCCCTATAATCTCATGATCCTATATATGATATGGTTTTAAAGGGCCCATTTTATTTACCAATTGAGACATTCACATTACCATTGATCCTAAGACACCCTACATAACCTGCAGAAGATGTTGGAAAGGTCGAATTCAAAACCTACGCTCCCCTACTCATAGTATCTGTCAAGAATGAGGTTGGTTGTCTAGTTTCAACCTCAAGGCCTACAGGTTTTGGAAGCATATCCTCAGAGTAAGAAGAAGTTGGAAAAGGTGGGGTGGATTTCATTGTTTTTGAAATTCGATGGGCAGAATTCCGAAGTAACCAAATATTTTGCTTTGAATTTGAATGGAGATCCAGCTCAGGTTAGCAACGTGAAGTTTAAGTTGACCGAAGAATTGGTATCTCAAGCCTATGATATTTCATGGGAAGGCAAATGTTGGTTTAAAAATCAATGAATTAATAAAGAAATATGTGCACCTTTCTTGAACCAGGAGCATGCGAATCCAGATTGGGGAAAAGGGATTTCACAAGACTATCTACGAAGTAACTAACAATGCCTTCTCTTTCTCCTGTAAAAATATATTATATGTGAGGGTCTATTTGGGTTAACCTTTCTGTTCCACATTTGAATTCTTAGTCATTTTAGAAATAATCCCCTGAATTTGCCTTACTATTGGAGGATGTCTCTATTAAAAATGGCTACTTCTGCTTAGAAAAGGGCAACTCACATAGAAGAAAATCTCTACCACCATGGTCTCATTAAGATTATTATGTTGGAGGTATTGAGGAAACAAAAAAAGACCTGGGAGGAATTTCTGGTGGAGAACTATTTTGTAGATGATGAGGAAGCACCTAAGCTAGAGACTAGGGAGGCAAAGCCAAGTCAAAAATCAACGAGGAAGTCCCAAGCTTATAGCCATCTAGAGGAAGTGCCTAAGCTAGAGATTGGGTGGGTAGAGCTAAGACAGAGACCAAGGAAGAAGTCACGAAATCATAGCCAACCAGATGAAGTGCCCAAGTTGACAAAGACTCGGGAGGTAGAGCCAAGCCAAAAATCAACGAAGAAGCCACAAAATTATACCCAGCCAGAGGAAGAAAGTAAGGAAGAATAGGATGTTATGGTGATCAAATAAATTGTGGGAAAAAGGCCAAAACCACTTATGGGTGCCACTTCTCCTGTTAGGCAGTTTACCAGGAGCCAAGCTGCTAAGATGGTTATGCAAGAAAGTGAAGAGGAATACATACAACAAACATAAGCAAGTAGGGAAACTAAGAAATCGTTGAAGGCACCCAAGGGGAAGAAGATACAGGTTGAAGTAGCCCGAAATAATTACTAAGGGATACTCGAAGGAAGCATCCTATGAGACCCAACAGATCAAGGAAAGTATAGATAAAAAGTTGGAGGAGTGTCAAGGAATGAAGCAACATAACTTTCCTGATTCCTCTAAAGAATAGCAAGGAAATGAAGAAACCTCCAAGAAAAGATAAACATGAAAGGAGCTGGAGGAAGCTATACTAGAGCTTAAAGTGTTAGAAAGAGTCCTTAAGAGGGAAAATTGAGACTCTTAAAGAAAACAACATGTGCATTCAAAAGGAGTTGGAAGAATGGAAGACAAAGTACCAGAAGGTGAGTAGAACAGTAAAGAAGAACTAAGATCAAATAGGACATTTGCAGAAGTGTAATGAGGAGTATAGAGGCAGAGTTAAGAAAGATGAATCCAGCAGGGCACAGTTGGATCATTTGGCTACAGTGGCTACAACACAAGGGGTAATTTATTTTTTTTAATAATATAACATTTTTTCTTGCATAGCGCCATGCAAGAGGCTAGGTGTGGGGGAGATGTTGGGCCTAGATTTTGGCTATTTTTGACATTACTCCTACGAATTTGCTTCTCCTTTAAGATTCCTTTTTTCCCTCTAGTTACCATCTTTTTGTGCCTCTTTTGACCAAAAGGGTGATTTATACTCCACGGTATGAAAATAACTCAAAATGTATCATTTCTTTTTATCTTAGGTAATTTGATGTTGAATGCTACCTAATTAACTAATCGATGACTTTGAGAAGTACTCATTGAATTTCATGCAGATCAACAGACTTTGGGTGGTTACATGATTTCTTGCAGCAGTGCCATTTCTTGTAGCAACGTCAATTTCCTATAGTAGATGGTTTTCCTGCAAAAGCCACGTAGGTTACACATGTTCTGGTTATCCACAGAAGAAACGAGGACATGAGTTTTGTTTAAAAATCCATCCACATGGACTCTATCCTACTAGTTGCTCTAGATTAGTATTTTTAACTACCTAGATATTGTTCTTGTCATTTTGGCCGAGTTCGAGAAAGCAACTTGAACAATCAAGCGTATTCAGTTTGATCCATGCTTCCAGTCATGGACCAAACCAAGGACATCGATGTACTTCATTTTTATCTTATTTTAATAAACAACTGTAATATGTTAATTTTACTTAGTTTGGAAAAAACGTTGGCCTGTGCACTTGTATAAGAACAATAGATTCGATTTGTAGGAGGAAAAGAAAACATATATCATAGAACTTTGCAATGTTGTAATCGACTTTGCATAGTAATATAAGCTTGATGTTCTGCTGATCTCGTATTGTAAGTTTCTTTAGTAGTTTAGGGGTTTTGAGTGAAGGAGGGACCCCTTTACTCACAACTCTCATAGTTGTAAATGTGTGTTTAATTAAGTTTCTTTCCATGTGTTAATGGTAGATGTATGCAAAATTCCATTCCTCTTCATTGATTCATAGAAACGCATTCTTTTAATGATTAATGACTAGGTTATTGCATGAATGTTTCCAATTTGATTGAAGGTTAGACTAAGTTATGCAATTCATGCCCTAATTTACATTGTGAGGTTGAGTTTGAATGATTGGAGATGAGTTTGATTTAACTATTTTTGTTTGGATGTATATCTTTTCTTGATCTTCATCAATGATTTTAGGTGTTGTAGAGAGATGATATATCTACTCTAAAGCCTTTGCTGCTAAATGATGAAAGAGAAGATAGATTTGGAGTTGTATGTGGTTTTTATGCACTGAAGTATTAATCTGCATATATTTTGCATTACATCTCGCAAGGTTACGATTACCCCTAGATGATAATTAATGTGTGTCAAATTGTAAGTTTATAATTTTCCCATGAGAGGCATAAGATTTGGGCTTCCCAAGTGTGTCCTGAACTCAAGGGAGAGAGGGAGGTTGCACGACACACTCCTAAAGGCTGAAGGATGGGGCTTTAAGCCTTCAAGGTGTCCTCATGCACTCAAGAGGCCGAGAAGGAAACATGGTCCAAGTCGAAATGCTTGAGGGAGAAGCTTCATGCTTTCGAAGTGAAGTCACGCGCTCAAGGATTCAGAAGAGCACATGGCAGATTATGGAAGGATGAAGGGTTTAGATTAAGGCCTTCAAGGTGTGCTCATGTGCTTAAGGAGGGGGCACTTCTTCGGGTCGAAGGAGTCTGCTCAAAGGAAGACTTGGTTTCTTGAAGGGCATGGTCCGAAACAAGGAAGGGGAAAGGGCTTAAGAGTGTATTTTGTGCTCTTTGGGGGCACATGGCACACTTTCGAACAACGAAGGATTTCTAATCAAGTATTGAGAGTGCACTTTTGTTTTCCTTACCTTTGCTAGTTCATTTTGCAACCTAAATTTTTCTAAGTCTGGGATATAAGGCGATGGGTGAACATGATGAGTTTAGACATAAAACTACATGTGACACATACCAACTCATAGAGAAAACTTAGAAAATATTTCACAATGATAAGTATACATAAAATTGGAACTTTGTAGGCATTCCCCTAGTACAATGGGTGAAGTGTGTGTGACTATGACGAAAACGTGTTGTTTTAACAAACCAAACAAACAACCTCCTTGGTTTTGATATATCTAAATCTATGTAATTAACTATGAGGGAAAGTTTTAGGAAATAAACCTCAAGGGATTTCTATAGGGTTCCAAGACATCCAATACTACTTTTAGCATTCAACGCCATTGATTCATAGCATTTGTAGTGATTCTCTATGATTTACTTAACCTTTTGACTTGAGATTTTTTTTTTATTGCAACATTATAACTTCATGGTGTTTCCTATTTATTCTATCACTAATATTCCCTCGTTTACCTCTGCTATTAAGGTCACAATTTTTTCATGTGATGATCTTCATTGAGTTGAGTATTTAGAGAAGGAAAACACCTCTAAGAGAGTGGTCACGTTCCCTATTTGATGAGAAGTTAATAGACCATTTGGATTGATTCTCTAGTGGTTTTACACCATCTTATTTTATTTGATTTGATTTTCGGTCCTTTATCATGACCATTTAGGGTTGGAACTCCTAACCCCATATTAGCCATTAATTGCTCCTCAACTCGTAGCATGCCTTCGCTTTGCAATTTTTTATAGAACTCTTGAACTTGCTGTTTTTGTTTCTCTAGAATAAACCTGAGATCCAAAATTTTCCATTCTGTGAGAATCTTAGCCAAAATGTATTCCTAGCTATTAAGAGTTTCCATGATCTCCTCAATTTGTATTCACTATGTTTCATTCATGGGTGTTTCCTCCGGATTCGAGAATTCAGATAGGCGTCTGGGGCTTTTCTCTTTGGTGTAACTTTTGTCAGGGGGTTATCCCCTACCTCATTTATGTTGATCAGATCCTATGATAGTTCTAGACTATTTTCTTGAACTGAGAGCATCACATATTTATTTCCTACTGAGATCTCTTTTGTCACTAGGTTGACTTTTTGGGTTTCTTCTTTTATTGGTCACTTTTGGAAACCCTTCGAAATCCTCCATTGTGGTTGTTTCTTGCACTTCACCTTTGCTTAGTGGGAAATCACAAAAAATATGCTCATACTCATGGCATTTCCTACATTGAAAAGTAACATGCCCATAATATTACTATTACTATGCTCGTAGTCCAAAACATAGCCCATTTTAAAATATTTAATTTTCCATTTTTGCAAGTCAAAAGTTTCTATTAATTCAAAGTAGATATACATCATGAAGAGCTAATTGGAAAAGATATTCAACCCTCACTCCTATTGGATTTGTTTGGCATAATATATTAATAATAACACATTATCAAAAGACAAGGAAAACTAGAAAAGTACATAGAGATAGCCTAGTGTGACCAAAACACCCCTAGGATCTGAATGCAACTGATGATCATGCCTGGTCCAAGGAATTAACTGGAGCTGGGTATCCAGACTGGTGCCTGGTAATGGGGGAGGAATAAAATCACATTACATGTTCTTCCATGTGTTCTAATCAACCTTCTAGATACTCCAACTTTTCATAGATCTTCCTCTCTATGTGTTGCAGAGTGGCCAATCGATCCTACATACGTGATTGGTTTCACAGTAGGTTATTTATGGAACCAATGATCATTTTTTCATCATCTTGTCAATCATGTCCAAGTTGTTTCGAGGAGTAAAGTGATGTGTCAAATACAATTGTCCAGTGAATCAAAGGAAGGTGGTAGTTCAATTCTATGAAGGGATTGCGGTTGGATTTGGGTCCAACGCTTCCACCAAATCTCGATTGTCTAAGTAGTGTTTTTCCCTTTGACAATATGGCCCTATTCCTTGATGAACAATACCATGCTAACATTCCATGGAGAAAATGTTACTGATCTCAAACCAATTTTCATAATCTCTCAAATGTAAACTCAATCCCCTCCAAATCCCCCGAGCTATAGTGGGCTTCCTGAATCCAATAAAACCTCAGAACTTCAAGCAATTCCCCCACCCATAACCCATTCACCATCCAATAACCTCCCTCCCCCAACCCGTCCACAAGTGTATTTCTTATGCGATGACTCAAAATGTTTTCACCCCTTCATCCCCCCACCACATCAGAATTTTATTACTCTATAAGTCACTGTATGATAGATGAAGTAGCTCATTAAGGAAATGAGACCTCCGAGCCACCCCCATCTACCCCAAAATCTTCCAAAACTTAAATAGGGGTGACGAAAAATATAAATCCTTTAGAAAAAGTGCTATATCTCAAGAAAAGTGGAAGAGAATGCCAAAATATGTTAAGTCCTCTCACTCCCTAAAATTACCATTAGAAAATAGAAGCATGATGCTAAATCAGAAACAAGCCCAAGAGGTGTACTAGTATGCTCAATCCCCTTCTCTAGTTCTTAGAACATCAATAATTAGGGTGTTTTCTCTCCCCTACCCACCATGGCTCACAAAGTTATACCACCAAAACCAACTACAATTCCCAAATACAGACCTACAATATCAACAAAATTGAAAGTAAACCAACAGTTAAGGAAAACATAAACTAACCATGCTACTAGGCCCAATAACTTTACCAGAGGGCTGAAGACAAATGTGCATCCCAATTTTTTTCCCCTTCACCTGACCCCTACCTCTGCCACCCTAACAAAACCACAAAGATGCAGAAGATAGACTGGGGGAAGCACCTCTTTGCTAGGTCCCAAATTCACTTAAACTAAACTGATGAGGATAATTTGAGGTCACCACAAGAGCCTTATTGAATTTCTTCCCAATCATATACAAGTTGTGCAACATGGGTTGGATTATATGGAAAGCCACCCTACGACACTCGACCTCAATCTACTCCCACCACCTTAATGGCCATAGACACACTTAGCCAACATCACTCTACACACCATGCACTTCTTTATATTGCTCCCACTTCTCTAAAAAAATCTCCATGCTCTTACCAAAAAACATGTGTTTGAAAAACATCATTAATCACCTTAACCAATATAGGAGGGTAGTGGTGCCCCTTTGTCACCAATATTCAACCCCATTGGGGATTAAATATTTAAAATTGAAATATTTTAAAAGAAACATATGGATTTTATGAAGGTCTATTCCTAACACATGATAGAATTATTTTTTCTTTGATTGTACCTGGAGAATCAATGTCTACTCTTCATTGTATTATTGCCAATATCCTTCCTCATAACAATATATTGTAAAATGGTTTGAAAAAATAAATTGTGTTATCCCATATTTCACAGTTTCCAAAGTTTTCCATATTATGAGGGCCATTAGTCTTGGTTCCATTTCTATGACTAATGAGGGGGTTCATTTGAAACTATGTGATGGGAAATTCTTGTTTTTCCTTCCTTGATAAAAAGAAATGAATGTCTTTACTATAAGGCCTTTAAGGCCATTTTTTTGTATGGAAAAATGAAATGCGGCCACTAAAAAGTCTTTGATACATGTAGGGGCATGAATTGATTTAGAGTTCAGAATGGAAACTCATCATCCCTTCATCACCCTCCTAGGCTTAGAGGATGGAAGGATATATATTTATATTTTCTTGCTCAAAATACGAAAACAATTTAATTTGGATTGTGATTCATTGCGAATGGAAGCGGTATGGAAACTCTGAATCTTGCTATGACCCTGATTCAATGGAATTACATAATGAGGAGTGGGTTATACAAGAGATAACATTAATTGGAATTTTATGGTAACTATCAAGATGAATTTGCCAATATGTCTGTGACTCAACTCATGAATGAAAATTTCTCTGTTTGAAAAGTTATTTGTGACATTAATATCGTCCTCTCACTCAGTTCTTGGACTAGTTTTGTATGGGAGGTTGATGTGATTTCCTAAATTCAATGCTGGTGATCTATGGCTTTCTCCTTATTTATTGCGTTGGTAGGATTTCTCTTCTACATAGGTTCAATAGTGTAGGAGTTGGAGTAAAATATTGTGAATATGCAAAGGAGACACAAAGAGCTTTGCTCTGGGCTGTAACATTTGAATATGTTTTATCTTAGTTTGGTGATTCCAAGGAGAAATTTAGGGCTCTAATATATTATATTTGGGCTATTCGAATTTCAAATATGCAAGGGAGTAAGTGGAGTATCACCTAGGCCTCCTCGCTCATGAGTCTTTCTATCTGTCGTGAAAATTTCTATGTTTGGTAGTTTTGGGTGTATATATGGTAAGGACATGATCCAAATCTTGGGGGGAGGCCCCGAAGATCTAAAAGATTGAAATGGATTTTGGGAGAGAGTCCCCCAAGATCTAAAAGATTAAAATTCCAGAAAAAAAGAGAGGAGAATTCCCAATGAACAAAACCAAAAAGAATTTTTTTATTAAAACGGAGAATCACTGTTAAAGCTACATTGTGGCGAACAAACTGTCTCTTTACAAAATGTGACTTGTTACTTATAGTATTTTTCAGTTACAATACCATGGGTCAATTTCATGGGTGAATGAATACCATGGGTGGATGTCACAATACCACGGGTCAATTCCATGGGTGAATGAATACCATGGGTGGATGTCACAATACCACGGGCACGGGTCAATTCCATGGGCGAATAAATACCATGGGTGGATGTCACAATACCATGGGAAAATACCATGGGTGGATGTCTCTTACAATACCATGGGTGGATAAATACCATGGGTGGATGCCATTTACGATACCATGGGTAAATTCCATGGGTGGATGAATACCATGGTTTGATGCCATTTTCCATTCAGATCATTCCTCCCTCCTTAAGAAGCAATGGTCCCGATTGCGTGAAGTTCCCTCCTGCGAAGTCTTTGTTGAATATGAAGACCCACTAAAGAGAAGGGTTTTATGTGGTTAACCCATAACCATGATGAACAAAGATCCGAAGATAGAGATACCTTGTAATGCTTGTTACCAACTGTAATACTGATAATGTGTGGCCTAGCAAATGGACTTCGATGACAAGAATTTTGTGCGATTGACCCAGAGTGGTAATGTTGGTTGTTGATGAAGTAGCAGGTGCCTACTATAGTGGGATGGGAGGGCACATCTCCAACAAGAACCCACTTCGAATGCTGCTCCAGAATTAAAATGGACATAAATTGGTAAATATAACTCAGAAAATTTATTATAACCTGTTTTTGGAAGCAGAAGGACCATTTTGCATCTTCCCATGAGTTGCAAATCCTTATCTCGACACTCTAGAATCTCATATTCGCGCTGCAATTTTTCCACCGTTACAAAAGTTCTAAAAAAATAGTTGATTTTAAATCAATGATATCTCCCACATCTGAACTCTGATTTGACCCATTTTTTTGAAATTGGGTGATTTTTTCAAGAGGAGCTCAGATCTACAATCCTTTTTTGAAATTTTGCACAAAAATTTCAAAAAATGATAGGAGAGTTGCCGTCAATCGGTGTTCATCAGAAAAA
>APFE031023712.1:83849-103487 GCA_000404065.3 Pinus taeda | reverse complement strand
ACATAACTGGTTTTAAATCAGCAATATCTCCCTCATCCAAACTTTGATTCGGCTGATTTTTTTTTTGAATTTTGGTATTTTTCTCATGAGGAATCCAGATCTGGTATTTTCCTTTTGTAAATATTTTACCAATTGTTTCATATCTGATCTGCAAACTCGCCGACCAAAAAAATCCCTGCAAAAAAATGAAAAAAGATAAATTCTACCTGCTTAGCCCAAGAAAGTGCTCTATGGAGGTTGCAATGCATGAATGAAGTTTGTTGAATACTGCTACAAAAATTTGAAACTAAAATATGCATTAAACCCTCATTCCCATGGAATCATAACCTGCTCTGATACCATTGATCCAGATCTTGGGGGGAGGCCCTCAAGATCTAAAAGATTGAAATGGATTTTGGGAGAGAGGCCCACAAGATCTGAAAAATTGAAATGCCAAAAAAAAAAAAGGAGAATGCCCAATGAAAAAAAACACAAAGAATTTTTTTATTAAAACAGAGAGTAACTATAAAAGCTACATTGTGGTGGAAAAATTGTCCCTTACAAAATGTGACTTGTAGTATTTTTCAATTACAATAGCACGAGTCAATTCCATGGGTGAATGAATACCATGGGTGGATGTCACAATACCACGGGTCAATTCCATGGGTGAATGAATACCATGGGTGGATGTCACAATACCACAGTGCAATTCCATAGGTGAATAAATACCATGGGTGGATGTCACAATACCATGGGAAAATACCATGGGTGGATGTCACTTATAATACCATGGGTGGATAAATACCATGGGTGGATGCCATTTACAATACCATTGGTAAATTCCATGGGTGGATGAATACCATGGGTTGATGCCATTTTCCATTCGAGACATGACCTTTTCATAGATTGGGTGGACAAGAAATGGTGAGTTTATTGTTGTTTTATGTCAACTCATATTTTTCGTATTGGTCCCTAGCGTATTCCTGTAATAGTCTGGTTGCTTTCAATCTTTGTGATAACTCTATTTTTTCTCCTCATATAATTGTGGAGTAGGATCCCCTCCATTTTGAGTTTTGTAGTGGTGGTAACATTATTAGATAATTGCATCAGTATTACCCTATTATCCCCCAATTATTTTAATTATGAAAATAAACTCTTAACAAGTAGGATGGGTTTTTCCCTAGACTCTCAGGATCATCTTCAATTTGGGTTGCATTAAAGTGATTTTAGGAATTTGCAACATCTCTACAATGATAGATCATCCACTTTAAGCCTCAATGTGGAAACTACAAGAACAAGTTATTGCTTTATAGGTAAACCATAACCTATTGGTGTCTAGTAAGACAATTGTAATCAATATACTTATTGCTTATGGTACCTGGGGTTGAAAATCAAATGATGATCTTATTACCCTCCACTTGAAAATAGAAGATATTCAAGAAACTAATGGACATCAAATATCAACACACTCTTCAAACAATTCTTTAGCAAACGTTTCCTCACCACATGTCCCAGATATGAATTTCCAATAGAGGAAATAGGATTGGGCTTAGGCTAAACTTTTGGTTTCATTATAATGAATAATTTGTATGGAATATAAAGCATGTAAATTTTGGGACCTCCTTTTGAAAGTGTATACTTTCCGATGGTCTTGGATAGATGACAAGTATAACCGACATTTTGACATTATAGTCTTGATAAAAACCATTTTTGATTAAAGCCATTTTTTATATTGGCCAACATGGCCCTGCATTATCATGACATTTGTTTATGTAATTTCTATAACTGAAACTCATATTTTAGTATAAAAATTTATATAATATTCTATTAGCTATTCTTAATCGATATCACTCCATTAATTATTTTTTATTTATAGTTAAATATAATTACTTTTTTAATTATTTAAGTTCGGTTGTTTTTAATTATAGTCATATTAAGTATTAGTAGTTCATATGAAAGAGATGGGTTTATTTTCATTTTCTAGTCTTTGAATAAGACGAGGTTGAAAATATTAAAATGAATCCTGTTAATAATAATTAAGAATAATGTCCCCGGTGGGGTGATCTCGATATTGAGTGAACGACAGGGAGGGCAAGAGCTAACCAGCTTGCCATAGGCCATTAAATGTCTGTATGGAGACCCCCTTTACCATGCATGCCTATGCCTTTCCATCCTGTATCCATCGTTTCTCGAGGAGCTCGAGGGCCCATCGCATCAAAATTTTTCTGGGAGCAGGTGACCCACCACCTCCGAGTTGGCACCTACTATGCTGGTGCATTTTCAAACGAACGCTCGCGCCAAAGACTCATTTGCTCCATTCGTGCTCTCGTCGCAGGTCCTCTCCAACCCTCTCGAGCATACACCGCTCTCGCTCACAGTGTTGTCTCACCTCGTAGGTCCGCTCACAGTGTTGAATCTCGGTAGGTTGTGCACCCCAGGTGTAAGGTAAATTATACTCTGGGCTTAAATTAAATTCGTCTAAATCTATCAACAAGATAAGGAGCAATCAAAATTCAATAGTGAGAGATCTAATTCATTTTTTATTTGTTATATTGGCTTTTGGGGAAAATGATTTTTATGAATTTATGCATCGAACAAAAGAACCCTTAAGCTTATGAGACTTGAACTGTTGAACCCTTCAAAACAAAACTCAATATTTTTGCAAACAAAATGACTAACTACCAATGTTAGAACCTCCAAATTCTTTTCAACTACAAGATTCCCAACTTCAGAGGACTTTGTTTTCAAAGAAACCATATCCACTGTGACAATGTGCATTAACCAAACACATACCATGATCAGATTTTAGATTTTAGATTTCCAACCACAAAACCCAACTCCCCTAGAGACAACTTCAAGCCCGATTTCTAGTACTGGAACAGGCCCATAAGAAACAAAATCTGCATTTGATATTCTCTCCACATATTCAATGCATATCTACTCCCACCATGTTTAAGCCCACCACAGGTAAATTCAAGGACTGAAAAATCAATACTGAAATATAAGAAATCCAGCTGATTCTGGTACTAGAAAATACCCATAAAGTATAGAATCAACAATGTCAGCACCCTCTACATATATTCAATGCATATGTCCTCACACCAAGCCCAAGTTTGGATTACAAATCAAACCATAACTACAAAGATCAGTGTATAAGGAAAATTGGAAAGCGAAAAAATATGCAACTATAAACCTAAAAAATATTGGCTGACAGATAAGCTCTACGAAGCAATTATAAGTCATGAGATGATATTGAAATATAAACAAGTAAATAAAACTCCATAAATTGAGGGAGGCAGAGGTTTTCATCAGATAGGCATCCTTCTAATGAATACTTGCATAATAAGCTTTTAGTAAGACTAGGAACTAAAGATATATTTTAGTTGTATCCTCTATAATAATGAATGGGTGGAATTTTCAAACACATTTCTAGATGATTATATTTCACATTTATTTAATTTGATAATAAATTTAAAATATTACAGATTGATAGTCTATAATCAGATTAGTAAAAACTCTAATGCCTAACTCTTCTCCTCTCCACTCTGTTTTTATTAAAAAGTGGAATGCCCAACTCTTCTCCTCTTCACTCCAATCTTGTGAAAGCTTAGTTATTGTAGACTCCAATAACCATATTAGATTAGTGAAAAGAGGAATGCTAATTCTGCTCCTCTCCACTCTGCTCTTATGAAAGGTTAGTTGATGCATATGCCTAATGGCTTTCACCAACCACGTCTTAACCTGATGTGCTAGCTCATTTACTTATTTATAATGTACTAAACTGCTCTTCATCATTAATGACATCTGCCATTCCAAAAGTGGGAATGCTCAGATCAGTTATATGTTGTTTATACAGATAATCTAAAAGTTGTTATGGGATAAGCCATTCGTAAGTGCAATTAAAATTTAGTAAGTTATCTGCTTCTAGATTTTATCTTCTAGTAATGAAAATCCAATTTGAAAGTAAATAACTATAAATATTAGTGGAAGATTTAGGGCCAACGATACACTTGATTCGATGGAATTCTAACATTGAAGAAGCTCCACTTGGATATGAGATACACAAGTTAAGAGAGCAAGTCTCCATCTATCAATGGACTATTTAACTTTGTCCAGAGGAGATGAATGGCTATAAAGGGTTCTAAATTTCCAATTTAACTGTAGACTATATGAGCCACTAGAAGGATGAAAAATACATAACTAAGTCGCCAATGACCAGTTTAAATGCTTCAATGGTTGCTTCTGTTTCTGCCTGCATATACATTCACCAATATCACGTCATCAAGATCGTAGAATAGAATGGTTGCTTCTACTGCTACCAAAAAAATAAATTTACATGCTATCATTACGCAATATGTTATGCATTTTATCTGTGGAGGATTGGAAGTTAAGGTTATACACTATTTCAGTACTTGTAGATACTGATGAATCGTCTAAATTAACAGTGGGTGCAGTACCCTAAACATAAGGGTTAAGAGTAAAGAGGAACTCACATGGGCATGGATCATGTACATGCATCTGTAGGTATCACTGGGTATATGAGCAGTGAGAATGTGAACATTGTGCTTCTCTAGAGTATAAAATATTGTAGCAAGCTATCCTAGCCTACGTGCACTACATATTCCAATCTGAGCATTCTCACCGCAAACTCTAAGCACAACATTTGGGGATGACCAGGTTTGAAAAGTATGATCAATCGAAGTTGATATTGAATGAGAAGCTCATCTCCAGTTGTCCACAATTGGCTCCATGGAGTCCTGCAGTTCGAATGATCTGAATGCCTTCGTGGTAGCAAATTGAATCTTTTCTAGTTTTGATTCTGTAGCGCTTGTAGTGACTTCCGGAGAGATTTGACATAGCGAATAGCCTCATCTACTATGGGGGATTTGTCTGTCTGTTGCCAAAATTCATTAGTGTTATTGAGGTCAGTGAAGATCATAAGCCAATCAACTATAAATTAATTGCTAATAGAGAGACAGGCACATGAAGGGACTGGCATGAAATACAAACTAGCCCAATAGTGCTAATTGACAGCCTAACTACACCATGGGAAGAAGAAATAATCTGTTAGGATAATCAATAATTGGGCCTTGTATTGAGAAGTGTTAGTCTACTATTCTAGCATGAGAATATCTAACATTAATTTCATAGAATCATAAGATTCAAACTTCATAAAAGCATGTAAAAAAAAATTCATACCCATAGTAATATTTTTCTATATTTTTGTAAATGAAAACCATGGTTGATAAAAGCTAAGAACCTAGAGATATATGCAACAACAGTCACATATATCATAAACTCATCCAAGATGTCTAGACATTCATAGTTCAATCTACTACATAGTATGGTAAAACAATCTAGGCTGCTCTTTTATGCCTGTTCTGAAGAGCAGTTTGCTCTTCCTCTTCTTTGATCACTCAACAATGAATACACTTGAGAAATCACAAAAGATGAAGTATGGCCTGCAAATTTGAAGGAGTATGGCTAGTACATGGAAAAGAATGCTACAACAATACACAGTGTGTTGTGCTTGCTAATCACTACAATGATCTTCTCTTCTTCTTGAATGCATTCTGCCTTTCTATTATTCTCTTTCTCCTTTCTCAGGTGTGATCGACCTCTCATGTATTGTCCTTTTGTTTCTTTGAGAGAATATAACTATTCTCCTCAATCTTAGCTACCACCTATCTCAATCTTGAGATGTATGGCTAAGTTTAAGTCCTAATATAGGTCACTAATATTCTAGAACTTATAGAACATTTCATTTAGATTCCTAACGTTACTTGACTTCAAAACATAAGACTTTCACATTTATTTTTTATTTTTCAAGTGAAATTACAAAATAGGATTAGTGAACCAAAGCAATTTCTCAAACTACTTGAAGCCTGTGAAAGAAGTTCTTGTTTCAGGGATTTGGATAAAGAGCAATGAGGTGGGGAATCTTTGCAGATGAGTTGGAGCTAAGAGATTGAGGGTTCTATTGAAAATTGAGATACATAGACAGAGGTTTCAATAATAGGGTTGGGTCTTTGAAATATAAACCCATGTCATGATCCATATTTATCAAGGAGTTGTTGCATTTTCTTTGCAGCAGATTTTCCATGTTGTTATGTTTCTTTCAGCAATGTATTTATTATACCAAGATGAAGCATTTGAAAGTATATAATACTGTTTTGTGCATGGGTAGGAAATGATGAAGGGGAGATAGGGAATTATGCTCTAAATGTGGTTATATCTTGTGGGGTCTTGAGTGTAAATTGTACACACTACAGAAAATTACACTTCAAGTGGTGTTCAATATTTATAACATGAACTGTCACTCATATGTTTAGTCAATATTCGTGTTCCCTCATTTGTATAGGGATTTGAAGAATGAAGAAGTGGGACTTGATCAATGAGTTGGAGGTTGAGGACCCAAAAGGAATGATAGAGTTTTTAGTGTAAGATTTGACATGGAAGGAAGTAGCAGGAGACCAAGTCGCGATTATTCCATATTGTCGACTTGAGGATTTTATAAGTGGATAGCAATTGAGGGAAAGTACACCTACTCAATTTGTTGCTAAAACTCAAAAAATTAAATATGTGAATGATATCAAGAAGACAAATTCCTCAACATATATAGAATATGTTGTGTGAGCCTCTCTCTCTCTCTCTCGCTCTCGCTATATATATATTATATATATATATATATAATATAAGTATATATATATATTATATATATATATAAATATATATATATATATATATATATATAATTTTGATTTTAAGTTCACTATGTCAAACATGCATAAATATTTTATTTAATTTTTGGTAAATCCTTGATCACCAAATATTGGTGTGCCTATGGTCCAAATCATGTACAAGCTAGCAATGCAGCTAAACCTGGATCTGCAACTAAAAAACGTCTTCCATGTCATAGCATTAAAGTTGGTTGTCAGTGTCACTTTATTATGCGACGACTTGCTCTTAGACCAAATGATCTTATTCTAATATATACAACATGCAGACATATTGATGAGAAAAATGTGATTTGTCATGGAAATGAGGCAAATGACATGCCCAAGAAATTCAATTATGCACCACATTTAACAGAGAATATATGAACCATTGTTGAAGATTTGATTCATGATGGTTTTAATGTTGCGATGATCTGGGACAAATTTATATTTGATGTAAGGTATGGATCTGGTGAGTTTTTCACAGGGGCACCTCAAGATTCTTTTATGACAAGAAAGGATGTGTCAAACATGTACAATAATATCAAAAGGCTAGAGTATGTGAGGCATGAAAGTGATCCAATGAGTGTGGATTTTTGGGCTAGTGAGTGCCGAGAGAGCTTTTTCTTCTACCAACAACAAGATGTTGTTAAAAACATCCCTTTCATTATAGGAATACAAACTAATGGACTCTTTCAATGATGGTGAAACATTCACACAACAACATGTTATCAATGGACTCTACTTTCAGCACTAATAAATATAGGGTAAACATATTTACCAAAACTTCATTTATTCAACTTCATTTCAATGTCATCCTCTTATATGCTTATAATCTTGTTTTCTTATTGTAATGCAGTATCAACTATACACCATAATGGTTTTTGATGATCATCACAATGGGATTCCAGTGGCATGGGTAATATCATCACGGAATGGTACTCCTGATATTTGTAAATGGATGTCACAATTATTTGCAAATGGGAAAAAGGAAAACCCATATTGGCATGTTTGATTTGTCATCACAGATGATGTAGCAGTGGAAATCGAGGCATTAAGGTGAACCAATTTTCTCTTTTTAGAAGAGATAAAAAGCAATAATGTTCAAGAATATTCTCTTTTAATGTTATATTATTTCAGGAGTTGCATAAACTCTACACTATTATTGTGTGTATGACATGTCCGTAGAGTGTGGTTGAAAAATGTTGGAACTAAAGTGAAGGGAAAGGAAAATAATGTCTGTATCTTCTGTGGTTTAGGAGAAATCATGCATTCGTGTAAAGATGATGAATTTGTACAACATGAAATTCAAATTTTCTTTACTGAATTCAAAGAAGAAACTGTGTTTTTGGATCATTTTGCAACCAACTAGTTAGGCAACAACAAATTATGTAAGTTTCTTAAAGTTGGATTTTATCAGTTTATTTTGTAATGGACCATTTTCTATTGTTTCTTCACACCTAATATATGTTTTATTTTCCAGATATGTGGGCAAAAGCATATAGGGACTTCCCACATTCCAACCAAGATTTTAATAATGCTATCGAATCTTATCACCGGTAGCTAAAGCAAAGGTACCTTTGTGAGAAGAAAAATGTGTCCCATAGAAGGGTGAATTGGTTGTTGCATCTGTTATTGAAAAAGGTTGAGTTGTATTACATTCACATGCAACGTATAAAAAAAGTTGGTTTTGTACGAGCTTCAAAATCCGAACAACAAATAAATTTAAGTGCAAAGCAAAGAATATCCTAGAAGAAGATTGTGTGGCTTATGGAAACAATGAATCTAAGTATTTGGTTCATAGCCAAACCATGGAGACTCATGGTACATGGTACCATGTCATCTATAAAGGGCTGAACCTAAACTTTTGTAATTGCAAATGGGCCCTAAATGGTAATATTTATAAGAATATTTTAAAAGTTGAGATGCTAGTGACTAGCAATGTTTCAGGGAGCAATGAATTGCCTAATGTCTCTATGTCTATTACAGAAATAAATAGATATTTACTTTATTTAAATGAAACATTTGTAATGACCTTAGAAATTGAGATGAACCTTCCACCTTCTCCTTCCACTGATTCAAAAATTGTAAGGCTGGATAGGCCCTAACTAGCGATGAGGAAATTAAACTTGTGATTTCATCAACTCATAAGAAATTGAGGGGTTTATTACAAATAACACCCACAACTTTGGAGCAAGCATATGCACTAAATCAATTGGTATAAAATGTAAGCCAAGAGTACAATAATAGGAGATTCGATGTTGTAACTCCATCCAAGGTCACTACCAAGAGGAAACATAGTTTCTTGAGCCCAATAAAAAAAAGGGGGCAAAGTGTTCGTGTGTTGAAATCAAGAAAAGATGAACCACAGTTTCTAAAGGTTGGATGGTGTCGTGGAAGGAAAAGAAGCATGAATGAACAATTGGAGATCTCTTCTACAAAAGAAATCAATCTAGACCACATATCTACAAGGGTACAACATTCTATTTTACGAAATACTGGTATGGAAATTTCAATTGATGTGTCATTTTATGTGAAATTAAAAATATCATTATCTTCATCACCTTCCATGTAATTGCATAACAATGTGCTTTTTTTTTGTTACAGCTGAAGATTCCACACCTCATAATACTTCAAGTTGTCAAGTTCAATTATTTGATGAGAATAATGTGAATCCAAATATGGGGAGTTCATTGATTCCTTTTCCATTTGATTCACCACGTCTATCTCTCCCGTTTGATCATCGAACCCCCTGGTTGTTTCCATCATTTGCACCAAATTCATTCATTGGGCACCCTACCTCAACGCTTAACATTTTGGTTCCACACCCTAGGGTGATGCCCCATATTGTACAACCAGTCAAATTGTATCACCACTCGCAGTCCTTGCTCATTTATGACATCCAACATGCCTCAATCCATTGCCCCAGAGCTACACAACTATTACACACTTCCAATCAACAATTTACCTAGGGTTGCTCCATCTACAGAGGAGGCGCAATCTACTCACATGCCTTCGAACTTTATGGTAAGAAACATTCGTTGATGAAAATGTTATAACTTTCATGAAAGAAATTTTGTATGAATCAAAATATTTATTTATATTTTAAAGTGAACCTATATTGGTAATTTGTTTTATAATGGATTAACCAAAATCATTTGACAACATTCTTCTCAATTTGTTTTACAGGAAATAGCAGGTGAAAAGAACAATCAAAGTGCCAGCAATCAGTGGCAAGATGACAAATATTCTAGCTGATGAGTATTCATGGAGAAAATATGAGCATAACCCTATAAAGGGATCTCCTAATCCAAGAAAATCGTGTGTGCATGACGGGTAGAACATGTCTCTGGATATGTACAACATTATGTAATTTCAATTTTGTATGGTTATCGTATTGAGCTATTGAAATCTTTTTGTTGAACTCAAAGCATATAAAATCTCAGTGTAAATATTGGTTGAACTCTCACGAACTCCAAAAAATGGTTATTTGCCTTTTTTCTATTATAAGCTTGATACATTTTTTTTGAATAATAGTATAGTGTATTGTATATAAAGGAAGAATTTGAACTCTTATCTGTAGAAGTGATTTTGGCATGCTGCTTTAATACAAAATGAATTTCAGTGAAATAGAAATTTAAGAATAAATTGGTCTTTTGTGAAAATTGGTGAAAATTATTGGCATGCTCAAAGTTAGTCCTTTTGTGTTTGGAAATAATTGAAAATTGTGGAGTTGGAACCCATCTATGCATACTCAATGCTATGTCCTTCAAGTCCAATGTGTCATGACTCATGAAGGAAGGATGGACCTATATATAGTAAATCCCATAAGGCTGAAGGAGGGTACAACCCATGCAATCTAAGGCAAAATTCCTGGTACCAATGAAGGTGTTCCTCATTTAACTTGGCTTGTAACATTCCTTAAGCCTCGGCAAGCATGGGAAGCAATTCAGATTTTCCAGATCAGTTTAACCCAATAAACAAGGATGTGTTGTTATCTTTATGCTTACTCTTTAAACAAGGTCTGTTGTGTTCTCATTCATTCTTTCAATGTTTTGATGTTAGAGATTATGGATTGGTACAGAGTTGGAATCCACAACCTGTTTCTACAAATGTATCTTTTCTTGGTTTTCATTCTAGAAACTAGTTTTTTGATATACTACCTATGGGGTGAGCCTGTTGTTTCCATTTTTGAGAAATTTCATCTTTCACACCAGATTTTTAATATGGCATAATTTAGGATGAAAAGTCTAATTTTGTGGCCATATCAAGGGGGCTGTAAATTGGACCCTAATTTTTGTTACAATTTGTGAGCTTCATACTATGCACTATGCAGCTCTACATTAACACAACCAATCAGATCACTAAGAATGCTACAATTGGTGAGCTTCCTACTATGCACTATGCATCTCTACATTGACACAACCAATCAGATCACTAAGAATGCAACATATGTGTCTAGTCTAGTTTAATATGAGACATATGTGGTGCTTCTTCAAGAATTAAGGCATGTCTCTTAGCATCTTCTTTCAAAAAGAGGATCTTCTATGCCTAACTCGATTCATTAGAGATTCATTTGCTTCAAAATAAGCACATTTAATCTAGATACTTGTTTAACCACTTCTAAGACAAATGGGGTTCATATTTCTACATATTTATAAAGTTTGCAATAACAACTGCACATAAAAGTTGCAAAGAGAAAAGAGCAAGAGTATGATATTCTTACTCCATATCAGAAAGAGACATTCAAAGCTCCTATCTCTAATGAGAGAAAAATGCTCATGCAACCAACTAGCTTAATGTTAAGACAAAACTAGCAACTAATTAAAATCTCTTAACCTTGCAGATTCATATAACATGTTACTTTATTACATTATGCCTAAAGTTACTTTATTATTTAATACTACCATGTAATAGAAACATGATACATACAGCCTAAGTTGTCCTAACAGTTAAGAACATGTGATTTTCTCCACAAAGGTCATATGTTCAATTCCAAACAGGGGTAAAATATGTACATGTGGCCAAGCTATTGTTTGTGTGGCAGTGGCAAGGTATAAGCTTTCCCATTCTCGCTTACATGGTAGCGAATGGACAAATTATATTTATTCGGCAGATGCCAATGCCCAACAATTTTCTAGAAAAAAATAAAAACATAATATGGCCATTAAACTAGCATTCAAGAATCTCATGAGGCCACAAAAAAACACCCATTACAATTTGTAGAACTACAACACCCACAGATCAATAGAGCTCCTCATCAAATATCCAAGATTATTTCCATGCACATTCTAGACCCATGTAAATACACAAAAACAAATTCTCCATGCCTTTCTCAAATAGTAAATCAAACTTTCTTATTAAAAGAGTTTTATATTTTAATTCCCTCAATACAAATAATAAGCATGCCTTGGGGGACTTTCTGGTGATCATTAAACTGTGATAAAACTTGCGATAGTTGTTTTCCAAGCTACAAAAACTGAAGTTGTTTCCACTATCACAGAAACTCCTTTATGACACTGGCACAAAACTATATTGTCATAAGCTTTATTAAGTATGCATTTGAGTTCCTCTTTTACAACTAGTTGAGAAATGCTTTTGTCACTCAATTAAAGTATTGCTCATAGTTAAATGCTATCAGATCTAAAGTAACAACCAAGGAGTCTGCCCTCCTGGTCGGCATAACTCAAGTAAATAATGACTTTCCTAAAAAATTAAAAAATCCAAGTAAAACTAATTTTAAAAATCAATTTTATTATTCCTTAATTGCTTTTTCTTTTGTTTAAGGTTAATGGTTGTAACTATTTATACCAGCAGGACTACAGATCCAAAAATAATTGAAATAACCATCTTAAGTACTGTGCCTTTCTATGTTGTCATAAATGAATGTGGACAGGCCCAAAAGTAGCATCAAATCAACACATTTCCTCTACTGTTAAGTTATCACTACCTCTGGTTGTAACTCCCATCACAAACATGCCCAATTTCTTGTTGTAGATACTGTGTTTGGGCTTCAAAGGAGTGCCCCATATCCTGATATATCTCCTCAAAAGAACACTAAAAATTATGAACATAACCCACAGCCACATACTTTTACTACAGTGCCTTATCTTATGCAAATCTACCCTAGAAACAATGGGAAACATGCAGGAACATGGCACAAATGTCCATGATTCAGACAATCTCTTCATTTTCTAGGTATTCAATTTCAATAAGAAGAAGGTTATGTTCAAGCTATATACAAGGTTCATATTCGAAGTATCAACTCTTTAGTTGGTCCGGGCTACCAATTAGTTAATTGTCCATTTTCCAATGTGTAAAATCACTGGTCCAAGTTATTCATAGTTTTTACAATCTAAATGTTATGATCCTTCACAAAACATTGACCACAGGAATTTCCAAAGGCTATAGCAGGTCTAAGTTTCAACGAGTCTCTAGTCTTCACAACAAATATGAGCTCTTCAATAGGAAACTAATCACATGAGTTGAGGTTAACATCTGAACTTATATACTTTCCACTATCTAAGATATGTCACATTTCTACAATTCCACAGTCCAAGATTGATTAGGACTATCCAAGGGTATCACAGTGGCTTATAAGAGCTTCTATTTCTCTTGCCAATCCAGGCTTCTCATGGATGTTGATCTTGAGATTCGGGCCTATAAAACTGATTTCTCTCAAGGTTTTGAGCTTCACATATATTATTGCAATTCTATGATCGAGCTTCTAACAACAAGTCCTAGTTTGACAGGAGCATAATAGTATTTTCCCAAAAAAGTATTCGCTTTTATCTCCTCGGCTTATGTCATGCTTGTATCCCTCTTATCTATCTGCTTGTGATGTTATTCACTAAGGTTGATGGGAGGAACGACCAGTTCCAGCTTATATTTATACTTGTTTTTTACCTTTAATGAAATGACACGTCACTTGGCCAAGGAACATGAGCCTACATAATTCATTTTACCAATACTGATTTTTCTAATTTATAAATTCAATTTTTCTCAATCTAAGAGGAGTTAGAAAGCGAGTAATAGCTCATTCGAAAGCGGAAAGTTTCCTCTACAAGATGGTGTCATTTTCATCCTTAACTAAGATCAGTATTCCATCAGTAAAATTATATTTTGTGAACTGTAATCATTATTTTATTTGTGGCAGACTTTAGGATTTTATCATGATGTTTTCGACAATGTTTAGGGCTTCCATATTTTTAATCTTTTAGGAAATTTTGAAAGATAAGCATTTCTTCACTTGTGTTCTTTATTTATTAGGATTAGGGCATCTTCAAAGGCATCATGGGCATCTAGGGCTTCATTGATATATGTGCACATTGCATCGTTCTAGGGCAAACCATGTACCTAAGAAAATTCACTTCATACTAGGTTAGAGTTTGTCATTATTATGCGTCAATGTTCCTAGGAGGGTTTCATAGTATGAGCTTCTTCATCTCACATTATATCATGCATTAACTATTTCCGGCTTGTCATCATATAGATATGGATATAGCTAAGGTTTGCATCAGAAATGAGTTATACTTCTTAAATGTTGTGAAAACCAAAAAACAAGATGTAAATAACCCTATTTTGTTACTTTCATTTATTCCAATGGCATCCATCCAGGTGGAATTCAAGATGGTATTAAAGAGGCAGCATCTAAAACTTGAAATTAAAATGAAATTCAAACGGAGCTACAATAATCTTTGCTGAACCACTAGTAGGTTAAGAATAATTAGTTCACCTCAAATATAATGTATATAACTGAACACATGAATTTAGTTATAACATGAGTAGACATTTAAGGTGAATGATATTACAAAATGGAAAAAAAAAGTACATTAATGGGTTCTTTAGTGAAAGAACCACGGTATGAGAGTCCCAAGAAAAATGACAATCATAGTGTATACACATAGTCGAGAGCTATATTGATGCTAATCGATGTTTGCCAATGGAATGAATGGTGATGCTAAATCATCTCTGGCACCTACATCTACACTTGAGATTGCTCCAACCATTAGATCAGTAGACATTTTATGGATCTCTGCAAGGTGCTTTATCGTAAAAGAATTAAATCGAGCACTCCATATTATTGCCTCTCTATAGAGAGGCTTCAAATTGTCTGTGTGAACATTGTAGATGCCTTCCATGTGATTACAGATTAAATCTGAGTTTGTCAATACTGTTATGTAATTGACCCCATTGTGTATTGCCTCTTTTAATCCCGCAACAAGTGTAATGTAGTATGCTTCATTATTGGTTGTCTTTCCCCGCACTTCCCATATTCTATAAACCACATGATTTTCAGCCCCATTGTGAAGGACAAATTTTAAAGATGCTTGACTTGGATTTGGGTGGCATGATACTTCAATGCACAGTGTCAACTTTTCCACCATTATGTGAGCTTAGAAGCACTGCATAGTGACAACAACAAAATAGATTCATTTTAGAATATGAAATATGATAAAATATCCTGATTGATATTGATTATTTTTATTCTACCTCAAGTTTGAATGCACATCCTTGAAAAATAACACAAAATCATATATAAGTGATAAGACTTTGGGCATAAAGAGAGCATCTTTATTTTTATATTTGCATAAAGAGTTAATAATGCACGCTCATGTTAATAATGCATGCATTCTCATGAAAATGAGGATGTAGCATGACAAGAAGAAATGAACCATTTAAGACAGACCTTGTCTTGCTATCAAGGTTCCTGGGTCTGAGAAACCAAGTGGATTCTCAAGAGGGTAGCTTAGGTAATGCACAAGGCAACAACAGCAGTAGCACCAAGGCTATGGGAAACCGAACAGATCACCATTCAAAACATGTTGTATTGACTCCACAGAGATCGCCCTTCTTGGGTTCTGGATCTAAAACAAGAGGAGGGAATGCGAATATAGAGAAGAGCAAGGACTCAAAACATAATAGTATTATGGATGGTTCAAGAGATGATTGCCATATTGGTTTGAAGCTTGGGAAGAGGACTTATTATTCTGAATATGCAAATGTTGGAGGCGAAATAAAGGCCACAAGCCAAGTGTCTGTCTTCTCTAGTTCACATGTTTAATCGAAGAAGCCTCATGCTTTGGTCCAGGCCTCTCAGACTCCACATTGTCAAGCAGAGGGCTATAACAAGGAGCTGACTTGTGCAAAGGACTACCACCGTAGACATAAGGTTTGTGAAGTTCACTCAAAGAATGTGAAGGTTATAGTGAATGGTATTGAGCAAAGGTTTTGCTAGCAGTGCATCAGGTTAGCACTACACTACCCTTTTTATGATTGGACCGAATGTCATATTCTGCTCATTTTCCCCTTGAGTTAAAGTTTGTAATGTAAATAGTGTGGTCATTTGAGAAAATTGTTGTTTTTTCGTTTACCTAAAGTATATGTGCAAATGAAGATTGTATGTGATGTAACAGTTGTATACTTTACATCACTCCATGAGAAGTTGTGGGCAACCTTAATTGTTCTCGTTAGTCTCCTTTCTTCTGGAAAATTAAAAATCAAGTGGGGTTTCCATAGTTATGAATTTGGTTGAAGTGCATCACGACTCTTACTGTAATAAAAGTCAGATCATGACCATTGTTTCATCACCCAATTCATTCATGATATGACAACCATTAGATATGGAGAGTGGTTTGGATGGTAAACTTTGTGGGCCTTCTATGATGTTTAAAAAAAACAAGGCATGTTGTGATGCTGCATGGTTTGAATTACATAAGCATCTAAGTTGGGTAGTGAGCTTTATCTAGAACTTCTTGAATGAACTTTGATTGCGTTACTTCCTTGTAAATCTTGTGAATTTGAAAAACGACATAGGACAATGTTGGGTCCCCATAATACTAGTGATTACCTCATTACTATTGTAGTTGTACCCATTATTAATATTGTTGTGCCCCTATTGTGCCCATATTGTTACTATTGTGCCCCATAGAAGCCCACTATTGTTATTATTGTGCCCTTACATTATTATTGTTATGTAGGCTCTGATTTATGTTTTGACCCCTTAGACTCCTATATATAGAAAGGAGGTCTTTTCATTTGTATCATCCAAGAATTGTTCATTTATGTAATGTAAAGGAGGTTGCCCCTTCGAAGAGGCTGAATTCTAAGGCGTTGATCTATCTTTTCTATCTTTCCTCGAGCTGGTTTCATAAAATTTGGTATCAGAGCTTTGGATTCTAGGGTTTCGCTACTCCAAACAGGTCATCGTCGCATTTTCGCTATAACTTCTTTTCTGCGACATTTCAGAAGTTAAAAAAAAAAACCCATTTTAGAATACATCACGTTAAATCTCGAGTTCGAATCTCAAAGTATTTTGCAATATAATTGCAGACATATGATCTGCAGAAGTTGGTATTTTGCTGACTCCTGAATTACATTCCAAACAAGTGACATAGGGAAAATCGTCATAACTTTTTCTTTGAGCATTGGAATGAAATTTCGTAAAAAGGTGCAGAAAGAGGACGGACTGTAGTTGCTTCTTTATATTTTCAGAGCCAGAGGTCAAAACAATGACTCGTGGAACATCGTACAAGTTCGCTCTACTGAATTAGTCTATAATCAGGTCACTGTGGGAGATTTCTCATAACTCTTCATTGGAGAATCCAATTGTGGTCATATTGGTGCCATTGGAAAGAGGACACAGAGGGCTACCGTAGGTCACAATTTTAGAACTAGATGATTCAAAATTATAGAGATACATCAGAGGCAATATCGAGCTCCTACAAAGTGAAAAAAGGTGCGCATATTTTTTAAAATGTTTGCTTAAGCTTGGTTTGAAAATTTATTTTGAAGGAATTCAAACAGCATAGTGAAGAATTATTATCAGTAATTGATGCCCCGAAGAAAGAAAATGGAAACACCTAGTAGGCGACCTGAAAGCTCTAGCATGACTCACGAAGAAGAGGAAGAAATGCAACATGATATATCAAAATTACGAGGCCAAGTGCAACAAGTGTCACTTGCACAAAAAGGAACAGAATCTAAGATGGATTGTTTAAAGAAAGGTGTAGAAGCTAAGATGAATGACGTGGAAGCTAAGATGGATGATTTGAAGATAGATTTGAAGACAGACATGGAAGAATTGAAGATAAATATGAATAAGTTGCTACAAGAAAGGGTCAGTAAGGGTGAAAGGGTAGTAAAGGAAACTCATGACGAGAACAAAAGAAATGTTAATCATGATTCCATGGACTCTAATGTTGGATCGAAGACCTATCATATTCCAAAAATCGATATGAGGAAGTTTGATGGCAAGGATCCCGCAACATGGATATTACAGATGGAGCAATTTTTCGATCTCAATAATGTGAAAACACACAAAAGGTACGTATGGCAACTTTATATTTGGAACCAAATTAGTTTGATGGTATCAATGGCTTTGCTCTTGTAAACAATTTATCACTTTGGCAATTTTTACGGAAGAATTGATGGCACATTATGAGGATACAAAAAGCAACACTTTTTTTAGCCAATTGATAAGTCTCAAACAAAAGGGTTCAATAATGGAGCACATAGAGGAGTTCCAAAAATTGAACATAAGGGTAAAAGATATTCCAGAGGAGATAGGATTGATGTGTTCATAGGATCTTTAAAGGATAATATCCAACATGATGTTCGCCTTTGGGAACCTGATTCATTAGAGAAGGCATTCAGGTTAGCAAGGAAAATGGAAAGCAAAATTATGGCAACCAGGAAGCATACCACTGACATCTATAAAGACGGAAATGTTGTTGCCGCCAGTATTCCACAACCTATAAGGTTGACACCACAACAATTGGAAGAAAAAAGAGCAAAAGGGCTTTGTTACAGTTGTGATAGCAAATACACTAAAGGTCATAAGTGTGCTGAGAAGAAATTATTCTACATAGATTGTGAAGAGGAAGAAGAAAAGAAGCAAGAAATGTCAAAAGAAGAGGATATACTCCAGGAACAAAGCCTAGATGAAGAACAAATGAATCCGACCATATCTTGTAATGCATTGGCGGGAATTACCACTCCTCAAACCATCAAGATAGAAGGACAAATCAAGAAAAAAAAGGTAATAGTGTTGATTGATTCAGGAAGTACCCACAATTTTATTCATTGTAAGGTAGCAAAAGAATTGAATTGCTTCTTATATCCAACACTAGAGTGTCAAGTGATGGTTGCAAATGGAGGAACAATAAATTGCTCTAGAAAGTGCCATAATATCAAGCTATCCATGGGAGAATGTATTGACTAGTCCAATGCTTTCCATTCCAATGGGGAGGTGCTGATGTTGTACTAGGAGTCCAATGGCTACAATCCTTGGGTACAATAGCTTTTAATTTTCAAGAACTTTTCATCAAATTTTCTACGGAAGGAAAGGAAGTTGAAGTAAGGGGTATTGCAGGGAAACCAGGAAAGATAATCAGCTCTAATGGTATGACAAAGCTTCTAAAAAAGGAGCAAAGAGGTGTAATTGCACAATTATGTTCGCTAGATGTTCCCACATTGGAATCATCTATTTCTCCAGATATCCAAAAAGTCTTGAACAATCATTCCAAGGTATTTGAGACTCCCAAAGGTCTCTCACCTATTCGTGATCATGATCATGCTATTCATCTAATTCCAGGAAGTTTTCCTCCAAACATCACGCCGTACAGATATCCCTATGCCCAAAAGAGTGAAATTGAACGTATGGTTGCAGAAATGCTAGAGGCTGGTATAATTCAACCGAGTCAAAGTTCTTTCTCTGCTCCAGTAGTATTGGTGCACAAGAAGGATGGATCATGGCTCATGTGTCCGGATTATAGGGAGCTCAACAAGCTCACTATTAAAGATAAGTTTCCCATTCCTGTCATTGATGAATTACTGGATGAATTGCATGGATCAATTTACTTCACCAAGTTGGATCTTCATTCAGGATATCATCAATCAGAATGAAGATTGAAAACATTCCGAAAACAACATTTAGAACTCA
>APFE031023712.1:38987-81369 GCA_000404065.3 Pinus taeda | reverse complement strand
AATGTTGATGGAGTAGTTTACTTTGCAGATCAGTCAAAAATCAAGCCATCAGGGCTTGGCACAATCAGGCTTAAACTGCCTGGTCTCCCAGACTTTCTTCTTGATCATGTTTTATATCTCCCACAGCTAAAGAGAATCTTGCTGTCCTTGGTCCACATCCGCCAGTAAGGTCACTCCATTCATATGTTTGATGGAAAGCTTGAGGTGAGAAAATCATCTGATCACTCACTTGTCATGAGGGGAATAGAAGAAGAAAGACTTCTCATACTGCAAGGAACATTTGCTCATAAACAACATTTCTCATATATTACTCATCATGAAGAAGGTACACTTCCATCAAGTTTATTATGGCATGCTAGACTTGGACATTTAAACTATGACAGTCTCCGTTTATTGAAGAAAAATGGTGTTGCTGGTTTGCCTACAATTCCTAGAAAACTTAAGCAATGTGATGCTTGCATTCTAGGAAAGCATAGCAAACAGTCATTTCATGACTCACATTCAAGAGCACATAGGAAGCTTGAACTTATTCATTCAGATTTATGTTGTCCAATGCCTGTTCCTTCTGCAAATGGAAATAAATATATCATGACATTTATTGATGACTACACTAGAATGTGTTGGGTTTATTTATTGAAGAACAAATCTGATGCTTTCCTAACATTCAAGAATTTTCATAGATGGATTGAAAATGATGCACAATCTCATATTGGGTCTATTCGCACTGATAATGGAAAAGAACATACATCAAATGAATTTGAACACTATCTTTGCCAACATGGGATTAAACATCAAACAACTGTGCCTTATAATCCCCAACAGAATAGTGTAGCTGAAAGAATGAATAGAACAATCTTGAATATGGTACGATCCATGCTTTTTTTAAAAAATGTAAAGATAATGTTTTGAGCTGATGCTGTTCTATGTGCTGCATATATAAAGAATAGATGTCCATCTAGTGCTATAAGAAACAAGACTCCTTATGAATTGTGGTATGGACATGTTCCTTCGGTAAAACATCTCAGGGTTTTTGGTTCCACCTGTTATGCTTTGATACCAAAGGTACATAGAAACAAACTTGGTGCTAGAAGTCGTAAGTGTATTTTCCTGGGGTATTCAAATACCTCCAAAGCATACCACCTCTATGATGAAGAAAATAAAAAGTTTGTTATATCTAGAGATGTAATTTTTCTTGAATCATACAAATCTGACAATGTTGTTGAGTGGCAACTTGATCGCTTGGATAGATTCGCAAAAACGAAATCATTTCAAGAATTTGAAAATCAGATTCCACATCTTGAAGGGGGAATTCCTATACTAGATCAACATGTGGAATCTTCTTCTGAAGAATACTTTCCCCCACTGAAACTCCAACAATGGATGATGCTTTAAGTGATGTGATTGATAGTATTGGGAGACTCAATCTTGATTCAGTCTTAACTCAATCAATGGGGCAGCCTGGACCATCTCAGAAAGGTCCCCCAAAGTGGCTGACAAAGACACTTGAAAGTGTTCATCCTGATGAAATTGGAAAAACAGGAACCAGAAATTCAAACCGACAAAATGTAGGTGATGTAGATGACTCTAATTCACCTGTTGATATGGATGTTTCTTATGATTGTGAATTGAACTTGTCTACAGATTTTGAACCAACTTCCTTTAAAGAAGCTGCTTCTCATGATGAATGGAAAGAAGCAATGCAAAAAGAGTATGATGCCCTCATAAAGAACGGCACTTGGAAGCTGGTTGATCCTCCATTTGGAACCAAACCAATTGGCTGCAAGTGGGTCTACAAGAACAAGTACAAAGCTGATGGCTCACTTGACAAGCACAAAGCTAGGCTTGTGGCAAAAGGTTTTGCACAGAAGGAAGGGGTCGATTATGACGAAACTTTTGCCCCCACAGCAAAATGGGCCACCATCTGGACACTCTTTGCATTAGTAGCTCAGAACGGTTGGAAAGTCCATCAAATGAATGTAAAAATTGCCTTCTTGAATGGAGATCTAAAAGAGAATGTTTTTATGTCCCAGCCTGAAGGATTTGCTGTGAAAGGACATGAACATAAAGTATGCAAACTTGTGAAGACCTTGTATGGCCTCAAACAAGCACCACGAGCCTGGTATGAAAAACTAACTGACCATCTTCTGAAACTCAACTTCAATCATTTTGATCTTGATGATGCAACTTTATTTGTCAAGAAAGTTGGCAAAAAATTTGTATATCTTGTGGTATATGTAGATGATCTTTTGATGATAGGGAAAAATGAAAGCTACATTGCATCCATAAAGAAGGAATTGGGGAAAGTTTTGAAATGACTGATTTGGGATATGTTCATTACTATCATGGAATTCAGGTAACCCAACATCCGAAGTCCATATTTGTTTTTCAAAAGAAATACATTGGAGATCTGTTGAATATGTTTGGCATGACAGAATGCAATCCTCTTACTACTCCAATGGAACAAAACTTAAAGCTCACTTATATTGAAGAAGGAATTTGAGGATGCAACAAAGTATAGACAACTTGTAGGAAGTCTCAACTACCTAACTACTACCAGACCAGACATTTCATTTGCTGTTGGAATCCTCTCCAGGTTTATGCAAAAGCCTTGTGAGGGACATTGGTCTGCTGCAAAAAAGGTTCTAAGGTACTTGAAGGGAACTCAAGACTTTGGAATCAAGTATACACAGGTGGACGACTTCAGCTTGATTGGATACTCTGATTCAGACTTCGATGGAGACAAAGAAACTGGGTATCTACTTCAGGATATGCTATGAGTCTTGGATCAGGAGCTGTCTCCTGGAGATCACACAAACAATCAGTTCCAGCAGATTCCACACAGAGGCATAAATGTAGGAAGGGTAGCAGCTGACGCAACAAAAGAAATTGTGTGGCTCAGGAAATTCTTGAAGATTTGCAGGTAAAAATAAGTACCAATCGACTCCACTGCCATTGATTGAAAATAATCTGCAATAAAGTTGGCCAAGAACCCAAAGTTCCATGATCGAACAAAGCACATCAATACTAAATATCATCTGATCTGACATCATGTTGAGGCCAAAACAATCCACTTCCGTCTTTGTTCCACAAATGAGCAAATTGCATACATCTTCACCAAAGTGCTTGGAAGAGAAAAACTTGAAAGATTCAGAACGATGCTTGGACTCACCAACATCCCTTCAGATTAAGGGGGGGGAATGTTGACACTAATCCTCACGATTGGGTGAATTTATGTAAATAGTTAAATTAGGAATGTGAATAGTCATCAGAAGATGAACTGAGCAGTCACACCCTTTTGTATATAACAATAGCCTACCTAATGAAATGAATTGAATCAGTTTTACTGCCTATTGGAGAGTTACTGCCTGGCCTGACAGTAGCAACAACACTTTGCAACACATTGAGCAGCTTCAACTTCTCTCTCCAAGAATAAATTTCAGTTGAGGGTTGAAACTTCAAGAAGTATTGATTGCCCCAAGTTCCCCCTTTTGACCCGGTTTCATACATAACATATTCTCTTTTCTCTACTTGGTTGAACTCACACAAAGATACACCGCATCACAATCGGTTCAATTCAGGAAATGGTAATGTGTGTGACAAGTTTATAATATTTAGAGTATGGATTTTTCATCTCTGGTGTTGCTCCGCTGCTAGTAGGCCTGGACATTACCTCGATGTAGTCACTGCAGGAGCATAAGTGTTTCTTCACTTCCAGTGAGCCTGGACAACACCATGGTGAAGTTGCTTGCTTCACCTCCCTACACAAGAAACCTTTCTCTTCTTTGACCCTTTATTTATTTAATTAATAGAACTGTGCATTAACACTTATTATTTTCAATGGGTGGAAGAGGGATCCTGACTTATTGAGAGCATAGGAAGTTTTCCCTTCATAGAAGTATTTTAAGACCTCTAATATAGGTTTTCTCTTGAAAGCGAATGTTCCCCATTTATTCTAGAAAGTAGTTATAAATCTATCCAGTTTTGATACTAGCACTTGATTATAACCTGAAAATACATCTAGTAGTGAAAACATTTCAGACCCAAATACTATATGGAGTATCTACTCCATGGATGGCATGGATATTTATCTTTGTCAGAAGTTTGGTTAAGATTCCAAAAATAAACACATAAACATATTTCACCAAATTTCTAACCAAGACCAAGTTGGAAACCCATGTGGAATGTATGACTTTGAAGATGATCTGGGCATCTAGTAACTTTCTCAATTCTTTCTAGATGAGGGGTTCCAGTGTTGGATGGACTTTCTGTAGTTTCTACTGAAACGATTTCACCCCTTCTTTTATAGGGTTTATGTGTTGGATGATATGAGTGTCATAAATATTCAAATTATCATATGTCCATGTGAACATATCTTGATACTGCTTGAATAGGCAAATAAACTCTTATCATTCCTGCAGGGAACAACAGGTACCGAGGTTCACATATTTCAAATCTAGTGGGGTTCCAAGGTTGACTTGCTTAGATGCGAGCTTTGAACTCCGAGTCTTTGTGTTAGTTGGTCCTTTGAATCATTTCTGCAAGTCATATAATTTATCCAAATACACCACACCTTTTGGCATAGTGTTTCCTTTCAGTGCTTTGGATGCTTCCTACAGAGCCTGCTCGTGCTCATCCTCCTCTATGGAGACGTCTTTGAATATGTAAGAATTCACCATAAAGTGTAGTATATGTTGGTTGTCATTGAAAATGCATAAATTAGTAACATTTTCAGGTACATATGGTTTGTATAAAATTTCAATAGAAAAACCATTTTTCAATGGCGACATCCTAGCAACAACATTTTCTAGTGCATTTGTTGTCACATTTCTAACTCTAGGAAAAGAAATGATATTGAAAGCTTTGAAATGATTTATCAAACGCCATACCTCATGTTGGTATTTTTTAAGATGAGGTGAAACATAATGTATAGTATCTTGTACCTAACAAGTGACCACCTCTTAGTCACTAATTACCTTTAGGAACTCTACCTTCAAGTCTATAGTTTTCTTCAATCCAAGTACGAGTGCTTCATATTTTGCAGTATTATTAGTGCACTCGAACTCCATATAGCATGAAAGTATATGGTTCTTGTTATGTGGGTTTGTAAGTATAAAAATGGCTCCAAAACCATCCTGCATCTTAGAGACATCAAATTAAGGAGTCCAAAAATTGCAAGCTAATAAGCTATTTCCTATATTATTATTCTCATTGCTACTAGTATTACTACTATTATATACATCTATATTACATGATTAATTTGAACCAACTAGAGAATAAGGAAGGAGTTCCAGCTGTGTATCTAGTGGAATGGGTGATGGTTGTGCAAGGTAGCACCCATGGTCAGTTTCTAAAAAGAAGTTTATGAAAACTAGGTCTATGAAAGCAACACGCTCATTTTTCCCTTCGAATGGTGTAACAATGTGTTTCATGAAAGGTTCTAATTCTACCTAGATTTGGTTATTCTTTCCCTTGTATGGAAGCCACAAATGTGACCAATTGGTAGAAAAATACTCATGTAGTTTGCTTGACTAGTCTCTACTTAGCAATACATCGTAAGCTTTCGAGATGTCCACAATCACTATGTTTATACATTGGTGAACTCGGTGATCAGACGATAAGAGAATAATAACATTTCTAAGTTCACTAATAGCTTGGAAAAGGGACCTTTCTAATTGAATAATATGTGCATCGATCTTATCCCATTTTGCATTGATTTTCTTTGCGACAGATAATCATATTACGTTTACAGATGCACCAAAATCAACTAAACAATTGTGAACATTGTAACTAAAAATTTCAAAGTTAATAAAAACGAAGGGTAAAGAGTATTAGCCTCTAATGTTACAGCGCTAACAACCGATTCTAGGGGACCACAAGACTTACGAGACACCTTCTGGGAAGAAGAAGAATCACCACTTGATGAAGGTTGTGCAAGGGCTTGGACATGTATTCCACGTTGGCTTGTAATCCTTTTAAGCTTGAAGATTGGAATATTTGCATGAGCTTTCTTCATATCTTCCACTATCTTGTAATCCAGTGCAGCGGGAATTACCATAGTGTCTAGAGGAGTGACTTTGTTTGACACTTCCAAAAAGGTAGTCTTTCTTTTACTGTTGGTGATCTAGGAGGATGCAAAAGTACAAGTGGCCCTTAAAATAGCTCAAAAATCATAGTTATCAGATGGGATCGAAAGCAAGACCAGATCATAGTGTTCATCACCATGTTTCCAACAATGCGAATGACACTCAAATCTGAGTTCGTATGGTCAAGTTAGTGTTGGTCAAGCTTTTGGTCAAACTTGGCCAAGTGATAGGCTTAAGGAGGCAACAAATTGGTAGACCTGTCACACGGAATCTGGCCACCAAAATCGAAAAATTTATTAAATACTTAAAAAGACTCAGGACCCTTATTTTTGGCAAATTAAAAAATAACTATATTGTTTTAATATATAGATATCTATATATATATATATTGTGGTGGCGGGTGGTCAAACCCCGCCACTTCATAAGTCCAACCAACCAGCCAGAGGTTCCATATATATATTACGTTGTAACGATGGGAGTGGTAGGGATTGAACTTGCCCAACCCACAAGGGCTGACCCCCAAATGAGTGGCCCGCATAAAATATAATTGTCTCCGCATGGCATAACCGCCCACCAAAAAACAACGCGCCATGGTTAAAGCCGCTCTATAATGGGACGTGAAGGGATTAGAACCCTCGACCCACATAACCACTTGCCAAGGTTTCACCAATAACCTAATGACCCACGTTGGTGATTATGTGCAAGAAATTTAATATAAACTCATATGTTCCATTTGACCAGGCAGGGGAGGTGGAGGGCAGATTTTTGGAATCATGAGTGGTCCATGGGTTGGAACCCTTAGCGAGGGCGTCAACAAGATTCTATGAAGGTTCCCTTAGAGGGACAACCGTGCTGATGTCAGAATTGGGGAAGTTTATAGTCAATTTTGCACGTTTTTTCTCTAAGAATTCAATGATGATGTCCATTTCTCTAACTGAGATTTCCATTTTTAGGCCATCATCCAGATTGGAGCTATAAAGGTCATTTTTGTAAAGTTGCTTGTAATTGATTTCTTTTATGCCACTTAATAAAGGAAGGCCTCCCCACTGTTGAGAAGGGACTGGATACATAACCCACATTAGGTGAACTCCGTAACCAAATTGTTGTGTATTTGATCTCATGTTTTCTCATGTTTTTCTGCTTCTTTTCATGTGGTTTAAGTTACATGGTTAATATTCTCTGTTATATGAAATTCTAAATGCATCCTTGAAGTTAAAAGAAATGGATCAAGTTTGGTATCAGAGCAGGTCTTCTTGATTGAAGTTGCATGAGTGAATGCTAACCCAGAACAAGGTCCAAAGGGGTGAAGGAAAACTTAATTTCTTTGATCCTGAAGTGGGGTGTGCACCACAAAGACAGAACATGGTAGATGAAGAAGCTTGAATCAAGGAAGAGAAAAATTATCACACGGAATTATTCACCATGGCAGATAAAGTTGACAAGTTATTTCCAGAGTATGAGAAAACAATCAAGCCTGAGAAGAAAGAGCCAAATGACCATGCATCAGTAAATCATGGAGGCAATGGAGAAGAAACCCCTCCCTCTCCATCTTCTAGTGACAATTCTTCTTCTTCTTCTTCTCATCATTCTAACAGGCATCATAGGAGTGCATCTAAAAATCCCTTTTTTAAGCTATATGTCAAATTTGATTTACCTGTATTTAGTGGAGAATCTAATGTAGAAATACTAAATAATTGGATAAGAGAGGTTGAAGTTATTTCCACATACAACAAATCAAAGAGGATGAAGCCAAGATCCAGGTAGCATCCCTTCTATTAAGGGGCACCACTCTCATCTGGTGGGAAGGAAAACTATAGCAGGGTGGTAAGAGTAGTCATAAACTTCTTTCATCTTGGTCTGAGTTCATTTCTGGTTTGAGATGACAATTTTACCCATTGGATTACAGACAAAAGGCCATGATGGAATGGAAACATTTGAAACAAAGAAAAGGTCAAACTGTTCATAATTTTACAGAGGAGTTTAGAAAACAAGCATTAGAATTGAATGTTCCACTAGAAACTTCTGAGACATTGATGAAATATATTGGCTCTTTACATAGTTATTTGCATCATTCATTGTTATCATTTGAACCTAAGCCTCTTGCTGAAGCTAGTGTGAAGGATGTACATATTGAAAGCCGGGAGAAGCATGAACAACATGACCACACAAAGAGGGCATCAATAACTAAGAGAAGAGGATAAAATCCCTCTTGTACTCTGTTAGGCCCCTATACTACTAGTGTAACCCCTTATTGTTATTAGTACAACCCACTTATTATATTGATGTACCCATGTAGTGCCCATATTGTTACTATTGTGCCCCATAGAAGCCCACTATTATTATTATTGTGCCCTTACATTATTATTGTTATGTCGGCTCTGGTTATGTTATGACCCCTTAGACTCCTATATATAGGAAGGAGGTCTTTTCATTTGTATCATCCAAGAATTTTTCATTTATGTAATGTAAAGGAGGTTGCCCCCTCGAAGAGGCTGAATTCTAAGGCGTTGATCTATCTTTTCTATCTTTTCTTGAGTGGGTTTCATAATAGACAAGATGCTCGAATTTGTCCTTTTTTATAAAATTTTCCTTTTTTCTTTTAAAATTTGAACTTGTGTGGAATTGATGTACATAAATAAGTGAAGTGGACTCTCCATCTCTCTTATCAACACTTAGCTAATGGAGAGTTAGGCGAAGTTTTTTTTCTGCGTTTGAAATGCCTAGTCTGCTTGCTGAATGTAGCTAAGAGGGTAAATACCTTGTTCTAGTCATTAGGGGTGAATATTTAGTTTCAGTAAAGGCTTTGAAAGGCCTTTTCTATTGACTGGGGACGTTGGGGGAAGTACACCTGATGATAGATGTGCCTGTCCTTGTGTTACCCAAGACAATGGCTTCCTCAAAACCGTGTCTCTCCTTGTGTTAGTCATCAAGACACATTTATTATACATGTCTGCTACAAAATTGGAGACTGAAGATGCATATAGATCTTTAGCTTATGTAGACTATGCTAGAATATACTCTTTGAAAAATATATTTTTCCTTGTGAGGACACCAAAAATTAGAGGATATCCAAGATACATATTAGACTACTGCACACAAAGATACAAAAAAGAAAAAAAAAAATTGTATTTTGTTTCAGAGTTTTGAAGTTAACAAATTTGAGGATTTAATATGGAAAGATGTAGTATGATTTATTCTTTTACTGCAATTCTGTGAAAGGATGAAAGCCAACTTTCTTCCAATTTGCCTAAAGTAGGGTTTTTCAATAGAAGAGACAAAACCTGGTAAGTGTAGTGTGTTGGGTTATATAATTAGATGACTTGTGTAAGGGTTTTCTCTTTTATGGTGGGTCTGCTTTTCCCATTTTCGTTAACAAGTTTTATTTTTGAACTTTATAGCTTTATTTTCATCTTTTTCTCTTTTCCATTTAGATCAAATAACCTTGAATTTCTCTTAAACTTGGCCATGATTAAATTTTTTTGTCACTTTTCATTCGGAATCTTACAAATATGAAGTGTTTGAAAAGTATAGAAGTTACTCTAATTAATGTGTCAGACATTAAATCATCTCTCATGGATGTTCCAACAGCTAGTGGGTGGTAGATCTGAACTGGTGGGTGATCATCAGATTGTATGTTGGAGTCATATCATTTGCACATTCCACATAGGCCTCTATGAAATAGGTGGAGGGGAACCTTAGCATCCATCACCTTGTTGTTCTTTGATGTAATTTTGGCTCCCTCTTAACCTAAGGTTTCCTAGAGATGCCGATTCGATTTTCTATTCTTGATCTTATTCTTTCTCTTTCCCCTCATCTGACTGCTTGCCTAACTATTGAGTTCTGCTATGCTTTTTTATTTTTTAGTTTTCATTAGGTCTAAATCTCTGAACATATAAATGTTGTAAGGGTGAGCATTTAGGTTACAATATGTTTAGTGTTATTATGTTGACCTGGAGAATTTTATTAATGGGGAAATTAATATTTGTTTCTATGGTTAATTTTCAGGTATATCTTCACAAGGCATTGATAGCCCGCAAATTTTATCATTGAGATCAAAATAGACAAATCCAGTGCCTTTGAACAATTTTGCTAGTCATGCCTCTATTAATGGATCAGGGCAAGTTGTGTAATCCTCTCCTCCTCATCCTTGCTCTAATTCCTAAAATACCTAATTTCAATATATCAAGTTTACTGGGGCCAGACATTAAATTAAGACATATGTCAAGGCTTACTGAAAGGGATTCAGTGAGCTATAAGATGGCGGTTCTTATGCTCATTAGTTACATCATTTTTGTGGGTAAAAATTAAGCACAGTTTCTTGAGTTTCAAATGCTACCATCTGTATTTTCTCGTGACTTTAGTTGCAGAACACTAAACACAATCCTTTGGGTTTGAGATGTTACATGGGTATTTTCTTGTGACTTTATTTGTAGAGAACTCGGTTGACTGTCAGTGCTATCACTCTATTTAGGCCCGAGAAATCGCACAATTACAATTGTTCACGATTAAGTTCTTGTATCAACCATTGCTGGTTATCTTTTGCATTGCATTCCACTTGATCCTCTTTTGAATCCATCAAAGAGTTAGGAAAAAAAGGATTAAAAATGGAAATTAAAAATGGAAGAGAAACCTGGCCTGATGAGTATATGTGCACTTGTTTATAGATGCAAGACTGAATAATTTTTAATGATTTGGAACGAGGTAAATATTTTGCATTCATGTATATGGTGGTAGTTTGTCTGACATAAGAGAACAATTATCTAGAATCAGTCATTATTTCTGACTTTGAACAGTATCAGCTTTAGTGAAGAAAGGTTAGGAACAAGAGAGGGAAATCTACACGCTTCCATTTTTGGGTGGCATCCTGTTTAGTAAATATCTTGAGAGCTGTGTGACACCATAGTCAAATATCTTAAACCATTAATGGAAGAGCTATGAATATATTTTTGGGCCTCTGTTTTTCATTGGGTTCACTAGCTATGAATATATTTTTGGGCCTCTGTCACACTCAAACAAAGAGATTCAGTTTCATATTATAAGAGAAAGAAACTATAAAGGTATCCGATATGGATATTGCTTTGGTCTTTTGTCCTTCAACACTGTGTCAATGCATTCATGGTGCAGAAACCAGAAATCACATGCTTATAGAGTATAATTTACCTGGTCGGGATTCAGCACCGTGAGCGGACCTGCGAGGTCAGCCATCACTGTTAGAGATCATGGACCTGCTAAGTGAGCCAGCACTGTGAGAGGACCTACGAGGTGAGCCAGTGTCGTGAGTAGGAGCAGTGTATGCTCAAGAGGGTTGCAGAGCACCTGCGATGAGAGCGCGAATGGAGAAATGGAGCAATGGAGCAAATGAGTCTTTGGCACCAGCATTTGTTTGAAAATGCACCAGCATGGTGGGTGCCAGCTCGAAGGTGGTGGGTCACCCGTTCCCGAAAAAAGTTTGATGCGATGGGCCCTCGAGCTCTCGGAGAAACGATGGATACGAGATGGAAAGGCATAGGCATGCATGGTAAAAGGGGCCTCCATACTGTCATTTAATGCCCTATGGCAGGTTGGTTAGCTCTTGCTGACAGGGAGGGGCATTTAACTGAGTGCACACATCAATTACGGTTATGAAGTATGTTAAATACACCTTAGATGGCACGTTGGAGCAGATGGTTGTCGAAGTGCTCAGTGGTATAACTGGTGATTAGGCTACCTTAGATAATCGAAGTATTTGCATGGTAATCAGAGGAAGGAACTTGGTTGATAATGCAACCTTGGGAGTGTAGGATGTCATATTGTTCTTCCCATCCTTGGCTCCCCAAATTATGATTGCAAGAAAGGACGTCACTTTCGAAACTAGAGGCTTATCCTCTGTTGCAATTGAGACTCAATACATGATATATTTGGACCAAAGATGGTGGATGTTTGCACAGACACCAGGTGGGTACCTTGTCCTTGCGCAAGGAAAATAACAATTCAGGTTAACATTTACAGCGACACAGTTTGCGAGTTGCGACCACCTCAAATTCAATCTTGCTAGTAAATTATTTTCCGCTCCTTCTAGGTTTAAACATGGTATTTATCCTATCTAGATTGTTATTTTCCATGACGAAACTGTTGTTTGGCTCGGGGTAGTCGAGGCTGAGTTTGTAGTTGTTGGAAGTCAACCCCTTTTGGTCTTTATCTTTTTCCTTAGCTGGAGTTCATTATTCGTAGTCAACAGGGGAGGTAGTGTTATTGTCTCTAGGATTTCCCCTCCCCTTCTTGGGTCTTAGGTGTGTTTAGAGCTTGGTGTGGTCGACAATCATCTCCTCTCCTGTCGATATTCCTATACTTTTCCTTGTATTATCTTCACTAAGGGCATTTTTGGTGGTATAAGATGGAACTATCAAGGTGGTTGTTCCTCAGAGTGTTGAGTGTGGGGTTGATGGCCTTCAGTTGTCATCCCAAGGACGATGTTCTGTCAACGTGGTCATGCTCACTGGATCATGGGACCTTGTTGCCATGGTGCCGACCATTGTGCATAAATTCACGGCTTTGGGGAGCAAGTAGACAACAACCACCCCTTTCGCCTGGAAGAGTTGATCTCCCACTACCCAATGGTTTGAGTAGGTCACCACAATTTTGGAGTACATTCCATGTGACAGGCATGAGTCCTGGAATGTAATTATTGCGTTCATGATTGATCATCAACATACAAAATAACACATGATTGATTGACTGGTATCCCTGCGCTGATGTTAGAAAAATGATCTAGGAGAGGTAGGACAAACTCGAGGATAGGATGGAACATATGGAAGAGCATGTTCATGAATGCTTTCGCCCTCCTCCTCGTGGAAATGGACCAAACATTCCAGCACCAGGTAATCCTGATGATGAGGGATGAATGTTGGATTCATTTTCGTACTTCGGATTTTTTTGGGCCATCTATATATGATCTCTATGTTTATTGTGGTTTTCAATACCTTCTGGCCCAAAAGTCTTAATTAATACAAATGTTTAATTCACAAGTAAAAAGACTAAGAATAAGGGTTTATGGGTAGAGAATAGCTGGCAAAAATAGTTATATGTTATAATTTTTTAAATACATTATTTTTATATTAATATAAATGAGTTTTTTTCTTTAATATAATTCTTTTTTCAAGGAAAGAAATTGGTCTTACTTTCAGCTAGAGGGTTGCTACTATGAGGCTAAGAGTTTTTCTTTTATCAAACTTTGGAGCCATCAAGGACATATTTATTAAGGAATTAAAGCTCACAGTGTCACTAACAAGGATTTGAATCTAACTTGAGAAAATATTAATAATTTTAAGCAACTACTTAAAATAACCTCAATTAACATACATACATACATATATACGTATATTCATATTTGTTGCTTGAAATTTTATAATATTATAAAAATAAATTAAAGTTAGTTTTTTAAATTTAAATTTTATAAATTTATTGTGATGATGATGATTAATGTCCTTAAGACTAATATGGTTTATTGGCCCTTAAGAAAGTAAAATATTAATTGAGACACCTTAAAATTTTATTTCTATGATAGAGGAAGAGAGAATCATTTCTAAATCATTATAGTTTGTCGACTTAAAAATAAAAATAAAAATAATATTTTTTAATTAATTTTTTTTATTAATATTATTATATTAAATTGTGTAATATTTCAATATTCAAATTTATGGGATTTGTATTTTTTGAACAATACATTTGAAAAATAAATTTTAGATGTATATTATTAATGTAAAGTAAAGAGAGACCATTGTAGTATTTAAATTTCAAATATTTATTTTATTTTTATTTACTTATTTATCTTGTTTTTTATTTGGTTATCAAAGAATAAAGTTTTGTTAAATTTTCACATGGATGTATATATAAACTTAATATCTCAATGAATACGGCATGTAAATTTTCTTACATGTATTCATTTTTTTTTAGCTTCTATCTCTTACTTATTTTTTATTTAAGTTTTCCAAAAGTGTGCATGAAGTAGTAAACATCTAAACCTTCACTTCGAGTGGTTGATTGGTAGTTAGTCTAGGTAATTTATTCTCAACCGAGGAATCAATCATAGGCTAAGGCTCTCATACCATATTAAGGTTTATCATTACACAAAAGTTGTAGTCTAATGATTTTAATTTTTATGGGTTTTGCAAGGAAATTTTTCTTGAAATTTGCCCAAAACACAATACCAATATATTGGAGTCACAAGTTTGATATGTGAAATTTGCACATTCCTAACGTCCAAGGTTTTTTCACAGAACTCAAACCTAGGCTAGGGCTATCATACCATATTAAGGTTTATCATTACACAAAAGTTGTAGTCTAATGATTTTATTTTCTCAAGGTTTTGAAAGAAAACTTTTCAATGAAATTTTCCCAAGGGTTTTTCACAACATTACGCATTCAAAATTTTCTTTTAGAAAAAAATATCATCTAACCAAAAATTATTTCGTTGGATTATAACCAAAAACTTGAAAAAGTAGAATAGTTTTCAGCACGAAACAAAAGCTTTATATGTATTATATTAAAAAAAAGAGAGAATTCACAGGCATTAATGTCGACAGCAGGGGTGTATAAGGTAACAATCACCTGTTTGAGAGAAGAACAAGCCACATGATGTATAATCCCGAAACAACAAAATATTAAAGATCTGGTGAAAATGTTTTATGAGCATGTTATAGAGGATATAGATCCATAATGGCCAGCGAATAAAAGTGCAAAAAACAACTTTCGCAACGATCAATGAAAAGAATGTGAGGGTAACATACCAGATATTCCCCAGAAAGAAATTTAAGTACCTGAATGGCAAAAATATTGGATCTGGAGGGTGGTGTTGTCCAGCATGATCTGCATCCTCCAAATAACTTGAGGGGAAAATAGGCCCATCTTGGATAATTCATCTACTTTTTTATTGTTGTCCCTGCTGATATGTGTGATGGTGTAGTCCCTCCTTCTACTCCGTAGTGCTTCTATCATGTTAAGCCATCCTTCAAGGTGTATATTTTTTATGTTGTGTTTTGACAAGACATGATAAATGGTCATCTTCAAGTCTCCATAGATTTGTAGATTTGGTAAGTCTAGATAGGTATAGAAGGAAAGAAGGCCAGCTAAAGCCACCACCTCGGCTCTATTATTAGACCCTGGTCTCTCATCCAATGGATTAAACTCCACATGCGCACATTCCTAGTTAAGCAGCCCAGTCAAAGAAACCACGTGGAGTAGCCGAGGGCGTCCATGTCGATGATCTGCTTCCTTTTCTAACCCTCTTCTGTCCTGTAATTTGAAGTGCATTGTATTGGCATATAATAGATTCATATACATTTGAGAGTGATTCTTTATTAGACCTAAAAAGTAACTCATTTCTCCACTTCCATATGGCCCAGAGGGTCAATATTGGGATAGCTCGCCATTATCTATTCATACAACTCCACCCTTTAAATGCCTCGAGTATGGATGGGAAAGAGTGGAGTGGGTAGCCAAATTGTGTAGCTAACTTCCACCAAATAGTCTGAGATTGTGGACAAAATAGAAATAAATGTAAGTTATTCTCAACTGTAGCCCTACATAGTAGGCAGATTGCTGGCCCACACCAATTACATTTCTGCAAATTATCCCATGTGAGATTCTTGTTATAAAACACCAGCCAGGCAAAAATTATGTTCTTAGTGGGGCAACATGATTTCCAAAAAAAAGGTGGAAAGTTGTTTTCTGTATTCCCAGGTTCTGAAAAAAGTAACTGTTGATATTTGTGTTTAACATAGATAGCCGAGGACCTGTCAAAGCCCTTCGAAATGGACTTATTCATTGGTTATGAGGTTCAATGAGGTTTGAAAAACCTCAAAAATTCATTAAGGCTCACCAAAATTTGAACCTCAAGGTTGAAGTTCGACAAACCTTGTGACATAGGTTTCCTTTACCCTGGTGGCCACCTCTCTGCCGAGGATGACCTCATTGGAAAAGCATTGTGAAGGTGTCATCAATCCGACAAGACTCTCCAATTGATGTTTACCACAAGGAAATGCTACAATACCTCATACTTCTCACTCGATCACTGTGTGAGCCTCCTCCCAAACCAACAATAAGGAGAGGTTACCTTAAATTTCAAGACCAATTCCACCCCAAATATGTTGAGGCTAAACAATGTTAGAGGTGTGACATAATATATATGGGGATTATCACCCAAGGTGAACCCGATCTAGATCCCCCCATCCTAAACAAGGAAAATATCAAGCTCACCACCCTCCCTTCCCTCTAGCGATCGAGTGATGAAGATGGGAAGCTCTCTAATATTTTGAGGAATTGTTAGAGTGAACGCTTACCTTAACCACCGAAAGAACACATAAAATAGATATAAATTACCTAGAGTACCAACTGTGAAGATTGCGCACCCCAACACACTACTCTAGGCTTGCTTTGCCACCTCCATACCTGACTTGAAGGGAAGATGACTAACTGATAACCTTCCAGCTCCTCCCATCTCCACAAATACTTCACTTCAAGGCCCCAAATGATGGGAACTCTACAAATTCTTGGTGCTCTATAGGTTTTAGTGACCGTTATTGCAATGGGAAAGGTCTCCCCTCTCCCAACAAACCTAGAATCAGTGCTGAGGATAATCTCCAAAACAAGTAAAATTATCCCTAAAACTCTTATGCTCATTTCATGTCTCACCAACCATGTTGTTGTTCCCACTACATTGACAAATATATCAAGCATCGGTTCCAAAATGTTCATCGAGCCTCTTTCCAATGCCCATGCTATTCCCCTCCTACATTATGATTGTGTTGTGGCCACAACCACCACCCTATTAAAACCTGCTGTGGGGGGAATTTGAATCGGTCCCTGGAGAAGTTTGATCTTTCGTCTCTCCGAATGATAACCGTAGTCGTCAAATGGAATTATGTCCTCAAAGATGAATAGTTCAATGGTTTATTAATTATGGTTGCAATCCATTTTTAATCATCAGCCCCCAAAAAATCATCACGCCCTCTTGAGATTTAGAGCAGGAAGGACTCATATAACCCCCAGTTGCAGAGTTTGTCTCTTTATGAAAGTTTTTATGAAGGTAAGGTTTGTTTTAGGCATTTCTATCCTCTCTCTCATAATCATAGCTAATGCTGATCATTCATGCAGGCAAGGACCAGAAGAAGAAAAGCAAGGTTGGCGAATTGATGCATAAGCATCATGAAGGGCTGTAATGAAATATGCAAAGGGATCGTGAGGTGTTGATAAAATTCGAGAAAGTAACACAGCCTTTGAATGATCATCATAGGAACAACATACCTAGTCCACATGATACGTCTACAAGCTGGATTTTTGTTGCCATGTGTCATGGCTTTGGGATAGAATGGGGTAGGATGTCCTAAAATTCTGAGAAGACGGGAAGTAGAATAGGTGTTAGTATAAGAGTTCTTATGTCACTCTGGGGACTCTAGATGACACCTCTGCACCACCGATGTCGATATTGCAAAGACATACTCTGCAAGAAAGGGATATGGAATAGACACAGTGCATAATGGAGGCATACTTTATGTTAAGTGGAGGTACTCCTGACAACGCAGATCCATTAAGCTATTATTACCTCCAGATACACCTCAAATCATGCCATATGTTCGATGATGAGCATAGTGTCTTCATTTGCCTTCAAGAAATAATAGGGAATAACATTTAGGCGATACAGGTGTGAAGAGATGGCTTGCAGTCATTCTTCTTTCCATCGACATCCATTTATTTCCTCTAGGAAATAAAACACTCCAGCAAATGTGGCCTCGACCTGTCAGTGGTTTCATTGACCGTTCTATGTTTGCATATTTTAATTTGTATATTGAAAAGAACAAGAAGGTAGAAAGTCAAGGGAGGCGGAGGGTCATCTTTCTTGCGACATAAGTATTACCTCTGGATATGGGTGAAGGACTTTTTTTTGGCAGAGGAGGGGTTGATTTTATTATGCTAATAAAGAATACTATTTCGGTCAAGAAGAAGCCTTTCGTAGTTTCAGTTTTTGTGTTAAGAATGAGAGTATTGTCGCTGGCATGAGGATATATGTTTTGTTTTGTGCACGGTGATGATAGACACTTTATGCTTTATCATGGTGAACCCATGAGCAGACTCTTATTTGAAACCATATTAAACATCAGTTGCAAGTTTGAATCATAGGAAAATGAATGCGTATTCTTTTACGAGTGATTAGATTGCATTTAAGCTTAAATACAACCTTGTTCATCGATGAACCTAGTAATTGATTCATTGGGACCTAGAATCCATGTATGATGTTTAATCTCTTTTAATTAGGCTCCCGCAAGATAGGTTAGAGTAGTTAATATTAACACAAGTAGGTAGAATCAGTATAGGTAGACCATGGTGCATATAAGTTAGCTATTTCTTTTGTTGATTTAATTGAAGTCTTCTTCCGAGAAGCAATCTTTCAACACCTGTAATAGTTTACGGGATCCTTTAAAATCCATTGGAAGTAGGCACCAAAAACAAAATCAGATCTAATTGGGGTCTCCGATCAGGTTGGTTCCCTTTTGTTGGCATACCGAAAATTCGTAGTGTCAACAAATTTGGCGCTAGAAGGAGGGCCTGAACCGCCGTCCACAACTTCCAGGATTTCATCTATAAACGTCGCATATGGAATCGAAAATATTGATATATGGATCGTAAAGGTCAAAAAGATCCTTCTACCCATTTGGAAGAGCCTCATTTCGAAGAAGAAAAGGTCCCTCTAAGTCCCATGTTTTGGTCACCCAAGGAAGAGAGACTGTGGGAGTATCTTGTCACTCAGGAACAACCAGTCAGAGTACTTACTCATGCTTATGCTTGTTCCCTATCTCAGCTCCCCATATTTCATTCTTTACCTCTGACTACTAAAACAAAGCCAAGGATCTGTCCCATAAACGACAAGACATCTGCAGCCCCTTGTCTTGAAGATCTTGTGCTAGAGTCCTTGCAAAGTATCGACACTCCTTGGGAAGAAATTCTTGAGGATCCCCTCTCTAAAGGTAATCCCTGGCTTGATTTTGGAAATCCTAACAAATAACACCTGGGGGAAACCTTCAACCAAAACCTCCCCAACCATAATATGGCTAACATTTCTCCTCCAAGTGGGAATCAACCTCCACTGCCTCCTCCAGGTAGGAATCAACCCCCACCCCCTTTGGGAGGACTCCCTCTTTGGCTTGCATAGGATGTTTTAGTAGTACCTAGGAAACAACATGCCTTACCCAAGAATGCAAAAAGAGTGTTACTCCAATTCGACCCTGAGCAGGGAGACACAGCTGATAACCATATCCACTCTTTCCTCCTAGCTGTGTGCATGTTGGGGGTAGCCGATGAGGATGTTGTATGTCTCTTATTCCCTTTACTCTGATTGGTGTAGCATCCACATTGTACTTTAGCCTGACAATAGGATCAATCATTTCATGGGATGATTTTCAGCGGGCCTTCTTAGACAAGTTTGGCGATGATAAGACATCTGCAACGTTGGTTTTAGAACTATCACGTTTAAAAATGGAAACCAAAGAAAAGGTCAAGGATTTTAACATCCGATTCAACACTTTGTTCAATAGAATCCTGGCTAACGCTAGACCTACTGATGAGGTGTTCATGGAATTCTATATCATTGCTCTCCCTGTCCTTACTGTGATGTGTGTCAAAAGGAGTAATGCACAAATCTTATAGGGTGCCATTGATGAAGCAGTAAAAGTTGAGAATAAAATGATTAATTCCATAGCATGTCATCATATGATTAAAGAAAAGAAAGCCTCTAAATCATCAAAGAAGAATAATGGGAGTGATAACAAAGCGGGTGAGATCAAAGAAAAGGACACCACAGATGTGGAAGGTTTGCATTGGATCATTAAGAAATTGGCAAACATAGTCATCGATATGAAAAGAAATTTTGGAGAGAGTACAAATGGGAATGGAGGAAATAATAACAAAAGAAAATCATTCAAACATTTCTATCGCAAGAAGATAGAAGGTGGTCATGGTCAACCTACGTTGCCTGCTCCACCTAATGAAGGGATTTTAAATATGGAAGAGCTAGTTCTTATCGGGTCGCTTCTTACTAAAGAAGAACCTATAGCAGATCTGGAGTAAGAACAAGAAGATGAGGAACATTACGAAGTAGAAGAGCTCAGGGATGAGGCATCTCAAGTGAATGTACTGTGGGACTTCTATGCAAATGGGAATGATGATGAAGAAGATAGTATAGAATAAATTCACACTAATGAAATCCACACACGAAGTAAAGGGCCACTTATAGATGTGATGAAGCTTGTAGACCAGGCAAAGAGAGATGTTCGCCCTTCAAAGACATCCTCTCCCAAGGCTCCTGTTGTGAAGAACAAACCTAGTCATAATTCCAAGAGTACTCCAGTTGTGAGCTATCCAGAGAAGGATAATACATCACCAAATGCAATGAAGGAAACTCAAAATGGTAAATTCCCACCTAAGAGTGGCAAGACCGGTATGTTTACTCTACCCTACCCCGTTTATAACATTGATTATAACATTGTGGATGATCTTAAGAAATCTCGAGCTAATATCACGTACTTCGATTTGTTAAAGTTAACGCAGCAGAGAGATTTGCTTTTGAAAGCTATGAATGAACGAAATTACAAATCTCCCACCAATCCAAGTAGTCATACCAAAACTTTGGTGTCCATACCCGTTAGTACCTCTAGTACATTCCAAATGCCATCAGCGATGGAAAACACTCTGTTAAAAATGAATTGAATGCCCCAAGATGTCAGTGCAACCATGATAGGAAGGAAATCAAAATCCATGACTCCGCCTTTGCTTATCACATTTGAAATATTCAACATGAACGTACACAATTGCCTAGTAGATTTCGATGCCTCATCCACTGTTATGCCCTATGCTACTGCTAAAAGACCGTGCAATGCTCGAGAAAAGTCGAACTTGAATTATGCAACTGGACAAAATGAATGTAAAAGTAATTGGAGAATTGAAAGATATGTTGATTCATATGACTACCAAACCATAGTACACACAAGTCATTGACATAGTGGTAGTCGACATACCCGAGGCATATGGAATGCTTCTTAGTAGGGACTGGTCAACAAATTTGAATGGATATTTCTCAACTGATTGGTCCCATCTCTTGTTGCCTCAAAATGGAAAAGATGATATGCTAAGGGTTGATCGAGAAAGATACATGAAGTATGTAGTGACAAAACTAAACGACCCCAATGAACCTGTAATGTTTACCAAATCTATCCTTGGGAATTATAGTTTTGATATTTGTGCCATGGAAACCTATTTTGGATAATTCCATGTAGAAACAGTTGAAGAAACTGCAACGAACACATAGTTGGGAGCTCTCCCCTACAGTCCAACTGATGAACTATCCTGTATTATAGCAGATGATAGGACTTTTTTCATAAAAATCATTTCAATTGATGTAACATTAGATTCTATATTTTGGACACTCTACTTTGATGGCTCTAACTGTATAGAGGGTGCAGGTGCTGGGAGCATTCTCATGGACCCACAAGGGAACCAACATTTGATGGCCAGCTAGTTGGAGTTCATGTGCACCAACAACACGACAGCGTACGAAGGCTTGCTGCAGGGCCTGAAGAAAGCCATTGACATGAAAGTGAAAAATCTTAAAGTTTTTGGTGACTCACAGATAATTGTCTACTAGGTAAGGAAAAGGATACATTGCAATTCGCCACACCTGGTAAGATACCAACATGAGGTATGGAGCTTAATTGACAGTTTTGATTCTTTTAATATCACATACATACCTCAAGGGAAAAATCAAGACGCCGATGTGATGGCTAGTATGGCTTCAAAACTTTTGCCTGACCTTAGATTAAACAAGAATAAATATTATGTTGAATTGACTTTTATACCATCCGTACCTATTAAAATTGCAAAATGGCAGGTATTCGAAGGTGACGAGCAAATCCTTGAGTTCCTGCATTACGAAAAATACATTCAAAAATGCACTCATTGATGAAAAATAGCATGACAGGCTTATGAATGAGAGTGAAGATGAGGAAAAAGATTAGTCCAATATAATTCCTAAGTTGGTTGTCAAGATGGAGCACTTTTATGACCTACATGATAAATTTAAAAAGCCAACTAACTGCAAAACGCATAGCTCATCCATGAAGTATGAGTCAGTCAACCTTGGAACCAAAAAAGACCCAAAAATTGTTAATTTGGGCTTAGGATGCTCTCCACAAGAAAAGGTTGTGTTTGTTAAGATATTTAAAGGGTACAAGGACGTCTTTGCATGGACATATGGCAACTTAAAAACCTTCGACACCAGCACCATGCAGGATGTAATTCCTTTGGAAAAGGATGTTAAGCCCTACAAACAAAAGCTTCGTAAGATGCATCCAAGCCTAGAACCTTTGGTAAAGAAAGAATTAAACAAAATGCTAGACGCTAAAATCATTTTTCCAGTCAGGCACACACATTGGATAGCCAATCTCGTGCCAGTAAGAAAAAAAAATGGAGACATCAAATTATGTATTGATTTTAGAAACCTGAACAGAGCATCGCAAAAAGATAACTATCATGTCTGTTCTATGGAACACATTCTTCAATGCGTGTGATTAAAATCTAATAGATATCACTTGGCCAATGACACATTATATAGGAAAAAGTATGATGGAGTTTGGCTAAGGTGTTTGGAAAATGAGGACGCTGATCATGTCTTGAAAGAAATGCACGATGACTCAGCATGTGGTCGCTACGGCAAAGAGACAATTGCTCACAAAATATTAGGAGGTGGGTATTATTGGCCCATAGTGTTCAGAGACTCGCATGCCTACGCTAAGAAGTGCAAGGTATGTCAAACTGCTGCAGGGCGAGAAAGAAAGCCAACCGTTCCCCTCAGGCCCGTTATTATTTATCGCCTGTTCCAAAAATGGGGCGTAGATGTCACAGGGGAGATCACTTCGAACTCTTCACAACAGCATAAACATATACTCACTGCAACCGATTATTTCACTAGGTGGACTGAAGCCATCCCGCTTCAGAGGGTTAATGAAGACGAGGTAATATCTTTTATTGAGAAATTTATTGGCAACAGGTTTGGTATTCCTGACACTCTCATATTTGATAACGCTTCTTACTTTTCATCACTAGAATTGACTAAATTTGCTATTGATAAATCAATTCGCATTAAGTATGCAGAAAACTATTACCCCCAGGGAAACGAAGTTGCAGAGTCCTCAAATAAAAATCTCATCTGCATAATCCATAAATCTGTCGCTGACAACCAGAGGAATTGGAAAAACACTCTAACAAACGCCCTTTGGGCCGATAGAGTCACCCCAAAAGTACATTAGGGAATTCCCCATACTTCCTCATCTATGGACATGAATCGATTTTACCTCCCAATGTTACCCTTCCCTTGTTACAACTCTCCCAAGCCTCGAGAGGGACCCCTTCAACCTTACTTCAAAAAAGAATCAACCAATTGGTGAGGTTGGAGGAATTGAGAGAAAATGATAGAAATAAGTTCAGGAATCACCAAATGATTGTGAAGAGATGGTTTGATCACCATCAGGAGGGAAATAAAGATTATCAAGTCAGAGAGCTAGTCTTGAAATGTGACAAGTTGAGTGAGGCAAAGGGTAAGCACACGAAATTCCAACATTTATGGTTGGGCCCATTCCAGGTTGAGGAAAAGATTGGTCAGGGAACTTACAGATTAAAAATTTTACAGGGAGAAACTGAAAACTCCCTATTAATGACCAGCATATTAAGAAATATTTCCAGTAACCACCACATTGTGGTTACTTCCTGAGTAGGTTAGGATTTATTTTATTTTTCTGTTAGCTTAGTTATATTTTTTATTTTTTTTCTCGTCTTTGTTTTTATGCGAAGTTTATATTCCTCTTGTTTTGAGCTTCAGTCCTTTTCAACCATTTTATTTCGGTCTTTCGGTTTCGTTTTCACCTTTTTCAACCTTCTTTCGATTACCTTCATTCATCACCTTCAACATTTTTCTTCCCGCACTAACCTGTTGATGAGTCTGTAGATCCTAAATTCATTATTACCTTGCCAGTCAAACAAACCTTTCATGAGCCTCTGAGAACTGGAAAATCAGGGGTGAAATTTGAATCGAAACCACTCATTGGCATCTATTGGTAACTAGGTAGGCTCTGTTGATAACCTGGATACCCTGAGCATGTAGGGACATATTTATAAAATGAAAAATGTGTAACCACAACTGGACTGGCATGTTGACACGCTGCATTTTTTAAAATCCCACCTAGACCTAGCCTATACTTGTCTATAAGGTTTGCAGCTATTCTCCATTGGTTCCACCGAGCACACTAAAATTACTAGTATCTATTAGCTGCAAGTAAATATCCTTTCATGGGCCAAGCTCGTTGTCATATACCCTGTGGAAAATTTAATTGTGCTCTAGTCCTTGTGCCCGAAAACTAGAAGGAATTATTTAAAAATAAATAAAATAAATAAATAAATAAATGTCGATTCCTTGTGCCAATCTGGAAGGACAGGTTTTTTGGGAAGCTGGTTGGAGTAGCGACTATTGTTGGACTTAGAGTACCAGTTGACATAGAAAGTCCCAACCTTGCTTAAGCGGTTTTAAAATATGGTATGATCCATGACTGCGCCCCATTTGATAATACAAAAGTATAGCACTAAAGTTTCTTGCATAAAATATGGATGACCATATCTACATATATTCATCAAGATTGATGTGCAATAAAGAGATGAGGTACACACCTAAATAGGTATTGACAAACCGGTGATGGCCCCGAAAGGATTTTGAAAGTAGAAAATAGCTAAAGGATGGTCAATGAATCCCATAATGTGATCATTGGAGAATTCTTGTCAAAACCCTATTAGTAAGTAGAGCTATTTGTCTTTATCCTACCTAAGGTGAACAATGCTGAAGTGGAACCCATGCCTATCCATCTATAAAGTTTACATTTCAAGTTTATCTTAACACCCGGATGCTCTACTGGTCGAAGGTTTATTTGGTTACAGAGGTAACTGGGTCACCCAACGGTTCACCATTTGTTGTGGCCACAACCACCACCCTATTAAGACCTTCTTTGGGGGCAAATTTGAATGGGTCCTTGGAAAAGTTTTATCTTTTGTCTCTCTGAATGATAACTGTAGTCGTCAAATGGAATTATGTCCTCAAAGATGAACGGTTCAATGGTTAATTAAGTATGGTTGCAATCCATTTTTAATCATCAGTCCCCAAAAAATCATCAGACCCTCTTGAGATATAGAGCCGGAAGGACTCATATAACCCCCAGTTGCAGAGTCTATCTCTTTATGAAATTTTTTATGAAGGTAAGGTTTGTTTTAGGTGTTTTTTTCCTATCTCTCATAATCATAGCTAATGTTGATCATTCATGTAGGCAAAAACTAGGAGAAGAAAAGCAAGGTCAGGGAGCTGATGCATAAGCATCATGAAGGGATGCAACGAAAGATGCAAAGGGATCGTGAGGTGGTAGTAAAATTCGAGAAAGTAATGAAACCTTTGAATGATCATCGCAGGAACAACATCCCTAGTCCACATGATACCTTTACCAGCTGGATTTTTGTTGCCATGTGTCGTGGCTTTGGGATAGAATGGGGTAGGATGTTCTAAGATTCTAAGAAGACAGGAAACAGAATAGATGTTGGTAAAAGAGTTCTTATGTCGCTCTGGGGACTCTAGATGACACCTTTGCACCACCGATGCCGATATTGCAAAGACATACTCTGCAAGAAAGCGATATGGAATTGCCACAGTGCATAATGGAGGCATACTCTATGTTACGTTGAGGTACTCTTGACAACGTAGATCCATCAAGTTGTTGTTACCTCCAGATACACCTTAAATAATGACATATGTTCGATGATGAGCGCAGTGTCTTCATGTGCCTTTAGGAAATAATAGGGAATAACGTTCAGGCGATACAGGTGTGAAGAGATGGCTTGCATTCATTATTCTTTCCATCAGCATCCATTCATTTCCTCCAAGAAATAAAACACTCCAGCAAATGTGGCCTTGACATGTCAGCGGTTTTATTGACCGTTCTATGTTTGTATATTTTAATCTGTATATAGAAAAGAACAGGAAGGTGGAAATTTAGGGGAGATAGAGGGTTACCTTTCCTGCGGAATAAATATTACCTTTGGATATGGGTGAAGGAGTTTTTTTGGCAGAAGAGGGGTCAATTTTATTATGCTAACAAAGAACATTGTTTCGGTCAAGAAGAAGCCTTTCGTAGTTTTAGTTTTTGTGTTAAGAATGAGAGTATTTTCGCTGGCATAAGGATATATGTTTTGTTTTGTGCACAGTAATGACAGACAATTTATGACTAGTATGGTTATCCGAATATAATTCTTTATCATGGTGAAATCACGAGCATACTCTTATTAGAAACCATATTGAACATCAGTTGCAAGTCTGAATTGTAGGAAAAGGAATGTGTATTCTTTTACGAGTGATTAGACTGCAATTAAGCTTAAATACAACCTTGTTCATCGATGAACCTAGTAACTGATTAATTGGGATTTGGAATCCATGTATGATGTTTAATCTCTTTTAATTAAGCTCCCACAGGATAGGTTAGAGTAGTTAAGATTAACACAAGTAGGTAGAATCAATATAGGTAGAGCATGGTGCATATAGGTTAGTTGTTTCTTTTGTTGATTTAATTGAATTCTTCTTCCGAGAAGAAATCTTTAAACACCTATAACAGTTCATGGGATCCTTTAAAACCTGTTGGAACTAGCCACCGAAAATGAAAGCAGATCTAATTGGGGTCTGTGATCGGGTCGGTTCCCTTTGTTGGCATAGCGAAAATTCATAGTGTCAACAGATTGAAAACCCTCCATGTGTTAGTAAACCCTTCATACTATCATATGAGTTGGCCGATGACCCCTTCGTTCAGAAACTCCTTTTCTCCTGCTTTCTTAGTCCAGCATAGTTGCAAAGCGTAGAAAGAACGAGAAATCATTGTGGCATTGACGAAAAATAAGCCAATGGAAAATTACCACAGAGAATGTTGTTTTGACTTGGGTAGCCATAAATTATCTCTTGAACGTGGAAGTTTGAAGATAATTATTTCCATGTCATTCTCGTTGAAACCCGACCATGCCAACCACAGTCTTCTCTTTATGCTCAATTTGCACACCCAAATTCTATTTGCCCAATTTTGGTATGCAAACATGCTTCGAATTCGAATAACTAGCATTTGCAACAGATGTTGCAAAGGAAATGTCGTAAGGCATAAAGTGAAGAAATCCATTATCCATATAGTTTGTGCATTATGTCAATGACTTAAATATCAACATATCTATTCACTTTTTCTAAATGTTGTAACCAACTAGAATGATTTAAATATTCTTAAATGTGTAACAATATTTATAGGCACACTCCCTATACAAAAACGCTAACTGCAAAAATAAAGATAAAAGAAACTCACGATGACCCTATTCAACAAGAACTAAAGAAGAATATATATATGGGGATTTGTTAAATACTTCACTGGGAAAGGACAAATATAACATGGAGGAAATGTCAAATATTAAACCAAACCAATCATCAGAAAGGAATATAACCTACCACACATCCATTGTTGAGTATCATAACAGCTCTAATGAACTCAATGTTGATGAAACTCAAATTTCCTTTATAGTAAAAAGCAATCAGCTACAGAAAGGCATTTTGGTTCTGTTGTGGAGGTAAATCCCCTCTGCGGACAGAGGCGATCCCTACTAGCCCAAATGGGGTGTAGCAACAATCAAACAACGCTAACACGCAGGTTCCTAATTGCAAATCAAAGACCGATGATGAGGGACTACCTGGATTCCAACGCTAGTACTTGTATAAGAGTCATCACTCCCATTTCTTTGCTCCAGCTGGTCACAATCCCCACGATCCCCGTGAACGGACACCTGCACATGCAAAGAACAACACAAATATAAGCATAAAATCCAATAGATGCAACTATATATCAGTCAGAAAGGATATAACTCAATCATCCTTACATAAGACAATATGAGTGGAACCATAATGATAGTCGTCTATTATTGATAAACAAAGAGGAATACAACCATAGTTCTGACGTCAAATCCTCCTTTGTCTAGGTCATCAGCAGCACATGCCTTGCAAAGCTTGTTGGGAATGGGGAACAAGCCTCTCTCTCCTTGGTTACTTGGAAAGGAATCTCCTCACTTTAGATTTAGCCTTATGGGAATGAAGAAGGCTTCTTGTAGCATGAGCTTAGCAATTCTCTGACTTTGGGACTTAGAATTTGGAATTTGGAGACTATTAACTAGCTTGTCAAAGGCAAAAGGACAAGCTTTTATAGATAGAGGGGAGGGAGTTAAGATTATCCACAAGATTCATGGGATTGGCTTTATCGCTCAGAAGCTTCCATGAGAGGTGGAGAACTACTTTCCTTCTATGGAGATTCGAAGCCAAACTGAACCAACTCAAGATGGAATCAGACAATGCTAACACGAGGTCCCTACTAGCCTGAATGGCGTGTAGCAACAATCAAACAACGCTAACACGCAGGTTCCTAATTTCAAATCAAAGACCGATGATGAGGGACTACCTGGATTCCAACGCTAGTACTTGTTGAAGAGTCATCGCTCCCATTCCTTTGCTTCGGCTGGTCACAATCCCCACAATCCCTGTGAACGGACACCTGCACATGCAAAGAACGACACAAATACAAGCATAAAATCCAATAGATGCAACTATATATCAGTCATAAAGGATATAACTCAATCATCATTACATAAGATAATAAGAGTGGAACCATAAAGATAGTCGTCTATTATTGATAAGCAAAGAAGAATACAACCATAGTTCTGACGTCAAATCCTCCTTTGGGTAGGTGATCAACAGCACATGCCTTGCAAAGCTTGTTTGGAATGGGGAACAAGCCTCTCTCTCCTTGGTTACTTGGACAAGAATCTCCTCATTTTAGATTTAGCCTTATGGGAATGAAGAAGGCTTCTTGTAGCATGAGCTTAGCAATTCTCAGACTTTGGGTCTTAGAACTTGGAACTTGGAGATTGTTAACTAGCTTGTTAAAGGCAAAAGAACAAGCTTTTATAGATAGAGGGGAGGGAGTTAGGATTATCCACAAGATTCATGGGATTGGCTTTATCACTAAGAAGCTTCCATGAGAGGTGGAGAACTACTTCCCTTCTATGGAGATTTGAAGCCAAACTGAACCAACTCAAGATGGAATCAGACAATGCTAACACGGGGTCCCTACTAGCCCAAATGGGCTGTAGCAACAATCAAACAACGCTAACATGCAGGTTCCTAATTTCAAATCAAAGACCGATGATGAGGGCCTACCTAGATTCCAATGCTAGTACTTGTAGAAGAGTTATCGCTCTCATTCCTTTGCTCCGACTGGTCACAATCCCCACGATCCCTATGAACGGACACCTGCACATGCAAAGAACGACACAAATACAAGCATAAAATCCAATAGATGCAACTATATATCAGTCAGAAAGTATATAACTCAATCATCATTACATAAGACAATAAGAGTGGAACCATAATGATAGTCATCTATTATTGATAAACAAAGAAGAATACAACCATAGTTCTAATGTCAAATCCTCCTTTGGCTAGGTGATCAGAAGCACATGCCTTGCAAAGCTTGTTGGGAATGGGGAACAAGCCTCTCTCTCCTTGGTTAATTGGAGAAGAATCCCCTCACTTTAGATTTAGCCTTATGGGAATGAAGAAGGCTTCTTGTAGCATGAGCTTAGCAATTCTCAGACTTTGGGACTTAGAATTTGGAACTTGGAGACTATTAACTAGCTTGTCAAAGGCAAAAGGACAAGCTTTTATAGATAGAGGGGAGGGAGTTAGGATTATCCACAAGATTCATGGGATTGACTTTATCACTAAGAAGATTCCATGAGAGGTGGAGAACTACTTCCCTTCTATGGAGATTCGAAGCCAAACTGAACCAACTCAAGATGGAATCAGACAACGCTCACGAGGTCCCTACTAGCCCAAATGGGGTGTAGCAACAATCAAACAATGCTAACATGCAGGTTCCTAATTGCAAATAAAAGACCGATGATGAGGGCCTACCTGGATTCCAACGCTAGTACTTGTAGAAGAGTTATCGCTCCCATTCCTTTGCTTCGGCTGGTCACAATCCCCATGATCCCTGTGAACAGACACCTGCACATGCAAAGAACAACACAAATACAAGCATAAAATCCAATAGATGCATTCTATATCAGTCAGAAAGGATATAACTCAATCATCATTACATAAGACAATAAGAGTGGAACCATAATGATAGTCGTCTATTATTGATAAACAAAGAAGAATACAACCATAATTTTGAAGTCAAATCCTCCTTTGGCTAGGTGATCAGCAGCACATGCCTTGCAAAGCTTGTTGGGAATGGGGAACAAGCTTCTCTCTCCTTGGTTACTTGGAGAAGAATCTCCTCACTTTAGATTTAGCCTTATGGGAATGAAGAAGGGTTCTTGTAGCATGAGCTTAGCAATTCTCAGGCTTTGGGACTTAGAATTTGGAACTCGGAGACTATTAACTAGCTTGTCAAAGGAAAAACGACAAGCTTTTATAGATAGAGGGGAGGGAGTTAGGATTATCCACAAGATTCATGGGATTGGCTTTATCACTAAGAAGCTTCCATGAGAGGTGGAGAACCACTTCCCTTCTATGGAGATTCGAAAACAAACTGAACCAACTCAATATGGAATCAGTTCATGAATAGGTTATGAAGAACCTTCGTAAGTTGGTTTGTTAAAAACTTTACCCAACTGGACTGGTGCGAGTGCGACTCTGAGACAGAGCCCTAGCTGGTGCGCCCTCTTTAGAGGATTTCCCCCATTGGCACGAGTGATACACAGTGGAACCGCGCGAATGGAAAAAGGGCTATTTTTATGGGTATTTTGCAGAAGGTGTCTTTAGGGCATATGAAGTTCATGTCTAGGGGAATACAATGCAAGTGTTTCCAGGTCATGTCACTTCTCACAGGTGCCGGAACGAGTCCTCCAAGGTACGGGAGAAGGGGTAACAAGGACGGTGACAAATTACTGTGGAACAGATGCCCCCTAAAGCATGAGGCCCGCGAGAGAGAGAGGGGTGAAATGCTTTACAAGAACATGGCCAACTGAAAACACTGCCGCCGGGGAACCTCCATGAAGAAGTATAACTGATATCTCAAGTACATGATGTATGTGGTATGGGCACAGCCATCCATAACAGAGTACATAAAAATCTGGATCCAAGGTATGGGCGCAGCCATCCAAGAAGGATCGATAAATAGACTGAGGCATGGTCGCAGCCTCCAGGGAATGAGTCATGTAATGATCATAATAATCCACAAAATCACAACCTGGATCTCAACAGATAAAATCCACGGTCTTGTGCTCCATCTCGACCCGAACAAAGTACAAATTCAAACATGCGAATATGGGAGTCGAAGTCAAACATGCAAGAACATCGTCTGATTACTAGTCAATGATGAAAACTGTTAACAGATGCGAGAGGTACCACCAATAAGGACAATGGTCCTCAAGGTACTATAGGTACAATCTACGTCATGCGAATCAGTGAGCCGGCGTTGAACACCTGTAGAATCATTCGATCAGACGCCAACGATGAAAACCTCACGTCGAACACGAAGAACCTGCCATTGAGGCATGCAGGTTCCAAGGCACTTGAAGGGAGTATCTAAGTCAACTTCCTTGATAGTGAGCTGAAGTCGACAGGAAGTGACCTTGATCGAAGGTGGGCCATAATTTTTCCCACACCATCGACATGAGACAGAGAAGGATAAGATGTTTGTGAATCAGGATTATGTGAGGTATCAGAGGGAGGTTGAGTATTCTGCAGAGGTCAACTTCTCTTGAACATATTGGCGGCATGACATTGGACTTGGCAGTATTTGACATCAAATGATCAGGGGCCATGGTGACAGGGCAATGAGCAGATGAGAGGTCAAACAGGATAACCCAAACCCATGGAGGCAAGTGTAAAAACAAGATGAGATGTCCCCACCTAGACACGAATGCAGATAAGTGCCATGTTCAAGAGCGACATACTGCCGACACGACAATAATTGTGGTTCCATTTTCCCCGCCATTTCTGGCGAGTACCCCGTTTATTTTTTGATGACAAGCTTGACGGGGATAGCATATGCTTGAAAGGAATCATTTCAACGGAATCCAATGTCATTAAGTTTAAACAAGTCTGACAAGGGAAAAATCGACATCTTTTCATGTTTAGAGAGTTTGAAAAGACAGCAGAAATGGAAACTCCAAGGGTGTCCTTTCTCGTAAAGTTGTGTCGCTCGAGCCCGAAAAAGTATAAAACAATGCTCGAAAGAACTGCTCGATCATTACGACTAAGGAGTACTTTTCATAAGTAGTGATTTCGATCTGAAAAATTAAAAAGTCGATAGAAACCACGACGCTTTGTAACCATTAACGAACCTGAAACAACAAGGTTCTAACGATCTTTTCATCTTTACAAAGTTAGAAAAGGGTTTAATGACGACCGCCTCTCATTTACATTTAACGAGTCGAGAGGAATAACTCAACATTATTTTCACGTTTAGAGAGTCAGGAAAGAGCAGAAAGATGACTCCAAAGGGACTTTTTCGTGTGTTTATCGATTCCGAAAAAGTATAAAATACAACTCGTCCTAGAGGAACGAGTGGTATAAAGGGTAGCAACTAGTTCCGGTAATGGTGGAACTGCTCAAAACACGTAATGGTCAAGAGGCTAGCTAACAAAACCACTCTTAAATACAGTCCCTTAGGAAAGGAAAACAAGTAAGTGAAAGCATATGATCGGCCAAAGAGATGGTGGCGATGGGATGAAAACGACCAAGGCTCATCTAACAGAATTTAGTAGATAAAGACAGCAATCACGAGATGTAAAATGGGCATGGGTTCATTTTGCCATGGAGAACTCTGCTTGGATTCGGTTTCATGTTTATACAAGCTTGAAATGAAAAACTATGCTTGTTATAAGTTCGCATGCCCCCAGCATAATGACGCAAAATGAGGTACATGCCCCCCAGGCTTCATTGCATTCAACAAAGTGGATGGAATGAAGGTTCACTTTCGAGATCTTGGAAAGACTCGACTTGTATTTTATGAGATCTTAATCAAAAGACTCGATTCGGAAAGGGAGTTGTTTCATTATTTAATCAGGTTGACACAGTAAAAGAACTATCCTCATAACCCTTGTTTCATTTTTTAACGAGCTTGACACAAGATCAGGAACTATGCTCGACTAGACCCAGTTTCATTTTCTAAGGAGCTTGACATAGGAAAGCGAACTATGCTCCAACAAACCTAGTTTCATTTCTTAAGGAGCGTGACATAGGAAAGCGAACTATGCTCCGACCAGACCTAGTTTCATTTTTTAAGGAGCTTGACAAAGGAAAACAAACTATGCTCCGACCAGACCCAGTTTCATTTTTTAAGGAGCTTGACATAGGAAATTGAACTATGCTCTCACCAGACCTAGTTTCATTTTTTAAGGAGCTTGACATAGGAAAACGAACTATGCTCCGAACAAACTTCATCATAATGAATAGGAAGTCGTTGCTTCCAAGAGTGTCACTCCCGGTGGGAGGACCACATCTTGGAAGTCAGGACCCAATGCCCCCAGGACAATATGCACGACAGTAGCATCACTGGATATAGGCACGGGATAAGTAGCCACGTAGTTGACCTGCGGTGGGGCAAATTCAACTGGTGGATGAAAACTAGAAGGGGATGAAAACTACACAGGAGGCACCAGGGGACTAAAGAACGATAATTAATCGATAGTCATGATTCTTCCGTCGTGTGGAAAGCAAACCACACAGAAAAGTGAAGAGACAAGGGCCCCCATGGCATAAACATAGTCACGACCAAGGAGAAGACTGAAATCTAAAGCACCTGGGGTAACCAGTACGTTGATACAGGTGGTTTTGCCTACCAAAGTAATAGGGAACTTTGGAAGGATACCTAATGGTTCATTGGTTCCTCTGTCAAATGCCATCAAATTCTGCATGACCGACACAAGCTGTGGGGAACCCAAATCTTGCCAAGTAGTAGAAGGCATAAGACTGACAAATGCACCCTCATCCAAGTCAGTGCCAGGTACTGCCTTATCATAGGCATGTACTATAATTTGGAAAGGCACATGGGATGGAAGGCGGAAATCAGTCAGGTGACTCCAGTCGAAGGAAATGACTGAACTACTTGGTGGGGGAATCATATGATTGCCCCCTGCTCTGAAGAAGGACTCTCGGGATCAGCTGGGATAGGAGAGTCGTTTTCGGACTCAAGAGAATCTGCCGAGACGAGAAGAACACGAGCATGACGCTCTTTCGAAACAGAGTGATCAGGTAGTGAACCCAATTTGACACTCTCTCTAACCAATGGTCAGTTTGGAACAGGCTTAGCACAACCAAGTTCGGAAAGAGGAGGATGGACAAGAGAAGGATCTAAATAAATTACTTTGTTGATAGGGACAGGATTTAAAGAGAGCCTCTGATAACCAATGGGGAGCTGGGGTGAAGAAGCTGTAAAACTTTCCAAAACAGCGGAAGCTCTATCCATGAGCGGACAAAGGTGAAGGAGATGGTTGCCTTCACATAGCCTACAGGAGAATCGAATCTTCCCATTCTTCTTACCATAGCCAGTTGATAGGGTAGCATCGCCATGAGCTTCAGAGGATGATGAGGGGAAGGTCCAATCGTGAGACCATACTTCTAAGACCTTAAGAAGGCCAAGACAATCACGAAGAAGATGGTCTCCCTTGCACAATTTACAAGGAAACTTAACCTTCCAAGGAGAAGCAGAGGGAGTTCCGACCTAAGCTATACTCGGGGCAGTAGCTGCACTTTTAGCCTCTCGCTTAGGCAACTTCTTCTTCTTCATCTTCTTCTTCTTATTCTTAGCCACCTCGTTACTTGAATCCATACTTTCACCAGGCGAAGTAGAAGATGAAGAGGTAGAAACAGGCAAGGAAGGGGAGAGGTTGACCTTGGAATCAACAAGATGTTGTTCGGGTGAAGGAACTGATTGACCAGTAGTTGAGACATTAGGGACCACAAAGGTTGAGAACAACCAAACAGGCAACCCAATAGTTAACCCAAGAAAGGACAACGTTGCCATGTAAGGAGCACCAACATTCCCAAAAGGAGGAAAATGACCAGGATTCCCATCAAAGGGGATTCCTGGATTGGTGAACTCTGGAAAAGTTGCCATCCAAAACTGAAAATCGCACACACGAGGCCGAAAAAGAGCCAAGGCACACAATCAAATGGCCAACAAGCAGAATCTAACAGGGTGTGTGATCGCAGGTGAATAAATTTTAAGACACAAGGACATAACTGGACCTTTTCATCTTTAAAGAGCCGAGAAAAGGACAAAAATATGACTCTAGTTTCCTTCGAATGTTTAATGAGCCCAAAGTGACAAATGCTCATATGAGCCTTTTCTTTTAGGGAATCCGAAAAGGATCAGAAAGTGACTACTCTGGAGAACTAGGCAAAAGGTTTACCAGACAATCTGTAAAACTGTTGTTGGGCCTCAAAATCGTCCCTATTTTCACTCCATTATTCACTTATATCTTCACATTTTACCTTCATGTCACCTCCATTCCACCTCCATATCATTACATTTACCTCCTTATTGGGTCATAACTATGTTTTTCCAAAGTTTATTAATTCTTAACATTTTTAAGTGAATTTATGGCTAAAACTTAGAAAATAATATGCTTATACTTATACCTAACAAATAGAATGAGTTTGTTGACATGTGTAGGTACAAAGGAAGCTTCCAAGGCATCCTTATGTGGCACTCTATGCTCAAATTCGAATTTGAGAAGATCATGAACCTCATGGAGAAGATCATGGACCTCATGGAGGAGATCATGGAGGATAGGGTTGTGTGTCACCATTGGTTGAGAAATATGTGGGTCAAAGGAGGGAATAGTGGGTTTACATTTATGAGGTGGTTATCATAGTTTTTGTATAAATAGGAGTACCTCCTCCATTCCAAAGGGAGGACTCTTAGAGCATTGTATCCAATTGATGATGGAATAAAGCTTCATTTGACATATATTTTCATTATGTAGTTTTAGAAATAGTTTTCCATTATGTAGTTTTAGGTATAAGTTATCTTAATGTAGTATATGGAATGGCTTGTTACTTTTCTCTTAGGAGAATTGAGCTCACTCTAGAAGGAGCAAAGGAACATGTTGTTTTAATTGCTTAGATCTTATTTCATTTAATTGCTTAGAAGTTTGAGGATTGGTTTGATGAATGAATTTTCAATTAGAGTCTTATCAACATATGAGAGGACAACAAAGAGCCTAAGTTAGGCTCTCTCTCTCTATTTGATTTGTAATTGGAATTCATCTTTTTGCTTTTATGTTTCAATTTATTTCATTTAGTTTACACTTATGGATGAATTTTAGTTTAGTCTGGATTAGTACAAAAGAGGACAAACAAGAGACTAAGTTAGTCTTTCTCTCTTTGAATCTAAACAACAATTAAAGTTCATCCTCTTGTTTGCATTTTAAGTTTCTAGTTTTATGATTTCTCTATGATACTGTAAGGAAGGACAACCAAGATCTCCTTAGTTAGGAGCCTCTTCCCTTGCATATTGTATTGAATCTTAGATAATTTCATTAGACATAGAATTAGTCGCCTACTCCTGCACATATAGTGCTGGCATCATCAAAAGCTTACGAGTTTCCCTGGTCAATATTTAATGCAGCAATTTAAGCCCAATAAATTGCCCAACATTTTGGCGCCATTGCCGGGGATGGTGCTAAGGGATTAGGCATTAGAATTTAATTCAGTATTTATTTTTCTTTAGATAAAATAACTTGTGAGACCTGGTGACAGCAGGATCTTCACAAAGGAGTTAAGTTTGAGTTTTCTGATGTTTTAATGTTTAGTTAGTTTTAAATTTCGTCTTTTCAAAAACACCCCCCCTGCATGAATAAAAACAAATCAATCGATAAGTATGCTCTCTTCCTGCGCTTCGTGCGATCAGGAAGATCAGAAAGTCTATTGATTTTGTTCAAATAAACACACTCTTGCTGGAGAATTAATTTGCGAAAAAACAATAACGAATTTTGTGAACGGAAAAACAAACATCTTTAAATTTTTAGATGAAATTTTTGTTTTTTATTTTAGATTTTTTTTTTTTTTTTTTTAATTAGTTTTTTAATTTTAGATTTGAAAATAAAAATAAACATTTAGTTTTTTTAGTTTTAGATTTTAAAAATAAAAATTTAATTTTAATTTTAGATTTTCAAAAAAAAAAAAAAAAAAAATATTCCACCAAAATAATAATACTATATGTATCATAACATATATTATTATTATTAAAAAAAACTAACCATTTTGTTTTTGTTATTTTTAGATTTTTTGTTATTTTTAGATATTAAAAACTTTTAACCATTTTCTTTTGTGTTTTTTTTCTTTTCCTTGTTTTTTTTAGATATTTAAAAATGCAAAACATTAAAAAAAAAAAAAACAACAACAACAACAACAACAACTACTTTTTGAAAACTAACCAATTTTTTTTTTTTATGTTTTCTAGATATTTAATAACCTCCTATAGAAACCATGCCTGCGCTAGTTTGCGGAAAGAGGTCACTTTTTGAAGATCTGCATACTCCGCCACCCATCTCAAAGAGGCTTCGCTGTTCCGGTAGTAATTCGCCAATCCGATTCTCTTCCAATTCTCCCACAATGAGCCCCACAGCAACAGATATTCATAACCAAAACCACTCTACCGATATTCATTATCTTTTCTCAACTCAGAGGGCTTTTCCCCGATATGGATGAACAGCATCTTGAAGCAGTGTTGGAGTCATGTGGCAATGATCTTGCTTCTGCAATCAAGAGTTTGAATGAGCTCCGACTAGGACGCGAAAGAGATTCAACTCCTTGCAAAAGCACAGCAAATTCAAGCATCGTTTCACATGTTGATCAAACCACAGAAGGAAATACAGATATTGGCATTCCAGTTGAAGAACGGGTTGTTAATGACCATGTGGGAGGAGCTGCTGCAGCCATTCCAGTTAATGGTTCTGATTGGGTGGAGCTTCTTTTGCAAGAGATGCAGAATGCATCTGGTATGGATGATGCAAGAATACGAGCTTTGAGAAGCATTGGAGGCACTTGAAAAGGCAATAGTTAGCCGCACAGGTTCTATTGCGGAGGACTTGCAAAAGGAAAACATGCTGCTAAGGCAGCAAGTCGAAGGTATTTCTCGTGATAATGGCATTCTGTAGCTATACAGCATGAGCGGCAGAAGGAACATGATGAAAGGGCCAGTGAATTGCAGAATCTGAAGCAAACACAACGACTTTATTTACAGAGTGGGCAATGGCAAAGTTGTTGCTCAATCCGCATGTGCAAAGCAAACTTCAGGTAGCTGTTCATTGCTTGTATCGATGAAATCAATTGGATCCAAACGCCGATCTCCTACTAATGACTTCAGTCTTGATTTGAGAGGATTTTAAGGAACGAATCAAGCCACAACTGAAACGAAAAAAATTACAGGTGGACGTTATGGTTGAGCGGTTTGGAAAATCCGGAGTAGACCTCGAAATCTGGTATGAATAATCTCAACCTCCAGAATCGGCGATGTAGTTGAAGTCGATCTGACCAATGAAGGCAATCAGTTAAGTGGGCCACGAATCAAGGGATTACAACACTTCAACAGCGATCAGGTATACTCTATAAAATCACCCAGTTGGCAAGAATCTCGTGGAGAACAACGGTAAGTAAAAAAATCTGATTCATTTCCTTAATATGATGGAGATTTTAGGGGAAATATCTGGATTTAACGCCGAGATCTCTCAATGGACTCTGTCATTTATTTATTTTTTTTGGTTGTGCCACCATAAAAACCGGCCTCTCGGATTTCAAGTGATCTTCTGCCGATTTCACTTCACGTGATTTCAGATTCTGATATATTTAATAACAATTTTCAAATACATCCCGCCTGATCCCCAAATTCCAGCGCAATTTATAAAAATTGTGAGAAGCATCTTCTGGCAATCCGTCAAGCTAGTCTTAACAGCATGTTCGATGTACAAGTATAATTATGAACGCGTGCTGTGGCTGGTTACTAATATATATTCTGATGAGAATTAGCTGACCAAGATCGAGGTGCTGCTCAAATACGATACGTTTTCTCCAGTAGAGGGTGACTGGGGTGATGTTTGTAAGCCGACGACTGTGTGCATTCTGCATTGGGATGGTTTAGTGAGATGGATTTGGAATCAGCGAAGGAATCCATCATCCTAAGTGTTGCGTGCGACAGCCACACCAGAGAACCATAAATATAAAGGCAGCAAAGCGCTGTATTATGAGAAGTTCCACGAGGGTGTGTTGGAACTAATGAAACCGGTCATGGAGCGTCATGCCAAGCACATTTCATGAGTATCTGTTGATTAGTTGTTACACTGGCTACTTACAGTGTTTGTGAACTGCATGAACAGGTTTTGGAAGCTTTTGCCTCCTGGCTAAGACTGAGCCATGGGATACCAGCTGCCACCCTTGCTTCTCATTCGTTGGTCCTTGCAGCGATTTCAGGTTTGAATTGCCCACGGTTTGTTTTTAATCAGTTTTCATTTTTTTTTTTTTTTTATTTACAACTAAAACGAATAAAAAAATCAACATACATAATAAATTAAAAACCATGGTTTTTAATTTGTTATAAAAATAAAAAAACTATTTTGTGTGTTGTTTTTTTTTTATTTAAATAAAAATAAAAAATAATTGTGTTGTGGATTGAATTAAATAAATAAAAAAAATAATAAATAAACATTTCATTTATTTATTTAATATTTTTGTATTAATAAAACAAAAATCAAAACAAACAAAATAATTTTTATTTTTTAAATGAATTTTTTTTTTAGAAAGAGAGGTTTTCTTTATTTTTATTTTTAAACTAAAAAATAAAATAAAAAAAAAAAAAAAAAAATAATAAAAAATAAAAATAACTTTTTGTGATAGTTTTTATTATTAGGTTTTATAATTTTTGTTGATAGAAAAAAAAACATGTTCAACTTAAATAATAAATTAAAAAAACATTTATGTTTTTTTAATTTTGTTGTTTTAAAAAATAAAAAATAAAAAAATAAAAAAAATTTCAAAACAACACCAAAATTTTTTTTGTTTTTATTAAGAAAAAAACTAACTTCTTTTAGAAATTTTCTTTATTAGGATTTGATAAATAAATTGTGTTGATTTTTAAATATTTCAACTTAAATAATAAATTAAAACATTTATGTTTTTAATTTATTGTTTAAAGAAAATTCTAAAAAATAAATAAAATCAACATACAAAAAAATTATGTTTTCATTAAAAAAGAGATAAAATAAAATAAAATAAAATCACAAAATTCACACAGCTTTGCAAATAAAAAAAGGATGCTTGGAAACACATTTCGAAAATCGATTGGAGGATTCTCAAGACGATAATTATTTCTGATAGCTTTTAGTTGGCATCACATCTTTCTGTTGTATGCTTTATTATGCACTAATATGCAGGACAGAATTGCCAAGCACATGAGTTATCTGACACAAACAGGGATTATTATTTTTCATGGTTGTTTTTAAAATGGATTAAAATTGATATCATGAATTGAGTTACTTTTAAAACTTTGATCTTCTTAACTCTGTTTTATTTGGTATGAAATTTTTGCCTAAGAATCAAGAAGAAAATGCGCAATTCTTCTTGAACAAACTTATGTTTTCTTTCTACCAAGTTTTTTTTATAGGTTACAGGATGACAAAGCGATCATTAAGGAGACTTCATTGTGATGACAATTAGTCTTCCAAAGACTAAATTCATGAAAAATTCTGAAGACAAATCCATCTCCATAACCACTACCTTCCACCTCCCTGAAAAAAAAAAAATTTGAATTCCACCAATCGTACCTCCATAAGGCGTGACACTTCCAAATCCATTTCTCACAGCAAGAGTTCTTATTCATACATCATGCATTTCCTTACATCCACCCATTTTCCTTGTCATTACAATTCACCTTCATTTCCGCCAATAAAACCCTGCTTGAGTCAAAGTCCTAGAGTCTATGTATCATTGAAGAAACACCTAGAGGCTTGCATGCCTTAATGGCAAGTACTCTTGCCAATGAACAATGGGAGTACATTAATATCCCTTGTTCGTTGGATCTTGTAGGTGACTCGACCACGACACATTTATTCATACCTACCAAGATGTGTTAGGCATCCTGACTCCCATTGGAATCAATGGTGGGAGCTCTTGTGTTGGCTAGGGGCATTCATTAACGGCCACTAAGTCAACAACTTCTTACTATGTTCGACATTGACACATTTAATCACATAGTAAGATTTGTGCCAACGAGCGTTGAAGACTTGAAGACCCATATTTTGTAGCAGATGAAGCCAAATTCCATTCATTGTTTTTCAGTTTTTCATTTCCTTTTATTGACTTGAGGACAAGTCAATAAATCAAGCTGGGCGAGAAATGTAACTTCTATAGTTTGTATACCTTCCAAGCCTTATACATTTTCAACTGCATTTAGCATAAAATTCCGAACATTCAGCAGACGATCCAACAACAGATTCAACAGTAGATGCGGCAACAATAAAAGATTCACTATTCTTGATTTCATCCACCATTTTCCCAACCAAGTAAAGAAGACTACGAATAATAGTTTTTGCAGCCGCACGTGCATGACTCTCCTCTATTTTTGGAAGGGTAAGTTAAGGTATGATATTTTCTAACTTTTAACCATTAAATTCCTTGAAAAGTTAGAATAATGATTTTTGGAAAACTTCACTTCCTTTCCCCTTCTTTTCTCCATTTCACATAACTGCGCAAACCATCTGTTTAAGGGGAAGGATACATTTACATGCATGCTTTGTCACATTCATATAACATCCACATTCATATATCACATTCTAAAACCCACTTACCTTCCAAATATATTCACTATTACATAAGCATACAAATGGCTTTGTCAAAAGTATTTAAAAGTTAATTGGATGCCAAAACAATCATGGTTGCTACACAAGAACCAACCATGATGCATTCCAACAAAAATACTCTGCAATAAAAATCACATTATCAATATGCAAGGACCATACATTGAATACAACAAACAAAATATGGTTGAAACACAAGAACCAACCAAGTTGTAGTTCATCAAAATAATGCCTTGCAAAAGTTAAGTATCTATTATCATGCAGAGTTTAAGCCAAAGCTCAAGTACCAAAAAGTAATGTAATAGATT
>APFE031023712.1:13383-38762 GCA_000404065.3 Pinus taeda | reverse complement strand
TATTGAATTGTAAATAATTTCATTAGACATAGAATTAGTCGCCTACTCCTGCACATATACTGCTGGCATCATCAAAAGCTTACGAGTTTCCCTGGTCGATAATTTAATGCAGCAATTTAAGCACAATAAATTGCCCAACATTTTGGCGCCGTTGCCGGGGATTATATTATTTAAGCACAATAAATTGCCCAACATTATATATTGCATTGCTATGTTCCTAGGGATCTATTGAAGCATGCAAATAAATATTTTAATAGATTGCATCGATGCTTGACAAAAAATATAGACTGGAATGGCATGAAATGAAATGATACCATCTGGCTCAGCTCCCACGGGCTTCCCTTAATGTAGCATCATGCAAAATATCAACATCAACACCATCAGGTTGTAGCAGTACATATCGAACAACTGATCCCCTGATAAAACAACTTTTCACTGATAGCATATGTGGATATTTATCTTGCTCAACCATTCTTTTGTTCTCCAATTTGATGTTAAGATACTGATCCACTGAGTGCAGAGTTCCTCTGATGGCCAAATCATTCTTCAGCTCCACAGTTACTTCCTTCATGCTGGCTTGACCTGCGGCAACCCAAACGAAATACGCAAATCTCGAGAAAATTCAGGTAAAAACAGGATTCAATTTGCTGGGATCACAATCACCGAACTTTTTGTAGAAACTGTCTGTCATCTAACCATTTATGTAGTTGTATATGCCACTAGCCAGCGCGCTAAGGTGTTGAAAAAATAAACGTTGAAGAGGTATGGATCCTCAGAAATCGCCGAAACTACACCATTGATTCTAGCAGCTAATGAATCTAAGGGTTCGATGAACACTAGTGTATTAATGAAGTTGTGATAATGAAATACGATCCGGTGTAGTTGCATGAATGAACACGCTGGGTAAGGCATGAAAATTATGCAAAATAATGCGGCAATCTAACCATATTTCGCATGCACAACACGTCATTCGAAGCTCATGAGTTTCAAGTCATTGTTCACAAGTAGGTCGTAAGATGGCTGGGAAGAATTCTTTGTTTCTGTAATATTAAACAATTTGAGGGCATGATCTATTTCACTACAGCTACAACCTTTGCTATTGTTCGGCTTTTCAATTTCACATTGTCTCACACCATTGTTACTTTTATGGTCACTTAATGTTTCGGACAAATATATAATCTCTGAATGACAAAGTCCTGAAACTGTTCCTATATAATATATACGAATCCGAAATTGAGCAAGGTGGCAACAACCCAGAATTTCTATCTTCCTAGAGTGTAGTTGCAGCCACCATATTAGTACCATCCACGCACTTGTATTTCTTGGAACAATTTTCGATGGAAATCTTGCTGATATTTGGAGATTGTCCAGATTAAATTACGAGCAGCTCAAGAGCGCTACCAAAATGAGCCGGTATACCCCTCCAATCACATAACACCTCAGTGTCATCCTCCTCTTCGTCGAAGTCGATAGTCAGAGCTGCTGGCTGGTTCTTCATTTCTGTTTTAGTGTTCAAATGGAGCACCCAAATCCATCACCATGACAGCACAAAATCGTTGAAATGAACCTCATTTTGGACATAAAAAAGCTCTCCGATAAACATGGAAGTTCATCTTCTTGATTTCTTTACAAATTGGGGAAGATTCGTTTTAATTGCTGGAAAATTGCAGGCCAAAAGAAGTTTGGTGGCCTTAGAGAATTGCCTCAATGGACAAGCGCAACAGGTTCATATCCTACCTCAACGAAAAATCTTCATATGCCTTCAATCCTGTTTTGTATTGCATTTCTTTTGGTTTGTTTTGTATTTTTAGATTTATTTTGTTTTTATTTATTTTGTTCTGATTTGGTTATTTATTTTTAGTTATAATCTGTGTTAATGTTTGCTATTATAATTATATTAATATATTAATATAATTATAATATGTTATGTTTGTTATTATAATTTGTTGTATAATATTTTTTATGTTGTTAGGTTAATATAATTGTAATTATGATTCATTGTATATATTTGTTGGTTATGTTATTTAATTATTAATTATGTTTTTTTAAAAAATTGTATTAATATAATATATAATATATAATTGTATTAATTATATTAATATATTAATATCTTTTATAATTGCATTAATTAATATAATTATAATTTCTTGTTATGTTGACTATTTATTTTGTTATTATATGATTCTCTTAATACATTGTTTTAGATTATCATTTTGTTAAGATTGTTATCATTTAAAAAATAAAAAATAATAATAAAAAATTGTTGTGTGTTGTTTTGAAGGTGAATATTAGCATAAAATAAAACTTTGGTGATATGCAAATTGAGAGAATAATGGAACTGGGTGAAACTGCAACAGTTGGTATGAGGGCAAAAAAAAAAAAAAACACTTTTCACAAAATTCACGCAGGCTTGAAAATAAAGAATGGAACATTTGGAAGCAGAATTTAAAAGAAAATTAGGTGGATTATTTAAATGCTGACTAACTTATTTAGAGTTGGAAAATTGATATTGTTGTATGCTTTTATAATCTACTAATCTGCAGGACACAACAAATCTACGATGCCAAACCTTTCGCCATGCACAGAAGTCAGCTGACACAAACAGGGAGTATTACTTTTCATGGTTATTTTAAAAACAAACGGATTGATATTAATATCATGATTAAGTCAATTTCAACACTTTGTTTGTCCTTAATTTGTTTTATTTGGTAAGAAATTTTTGCGTAAGTATCATGAAGACACTGGCCATTTCTTCTAGAGCACACTTATGTTTTCTTTGTACCAAGTTTTTTACAGGTCACAGGATAATCAAGTGATCATAAGGAGATTACATTATGACGACAATTGGTCTTCCAAAGACTAAGTCATGACAGATTCGAAAGACAAATCCAACTCTACAACCATTCCTTTGCAACTCCCTTTTTGCAAAAGATTTTGAATTCCACGAATCGTTAAACCATAAAACATGACCTTTCCATATCCATTTTTCACAGCAAGAGTTCTTATTCATACATCATGCATTTCCTTACATCCATCCATTTTCGTTGTCATTACGATTCCCCTTCATTTCCGCCAATAACACCCTGCTTGAGTCAAAGTCCTAGAGTCTAAGCATCATTGAAAAAACACCTAGAGGCTTGCATGCCTTAATGGCAAGTACTCTTGCCAATGAACAATGGGAGTACATTAATATCTCTTGTTCATTGGATCTTGTAGGTGACTCGACCACGACACATTTATTCGTACCTACCAAGATGTGTTAGGCATCCTGAATCCCATTGGAATCAATGGTGGGAGCTCTTGTGTTGGCTAGGGGTATTCATTAACGACCACTAAGTCAACAACTTCTTGCTATGTTCGACACCGACACATTTAATCACATAGTAAGATTTGTGCCAACGAGCATTGAAGACTTGAAGACCCATATTTTGTAGCAGATGAAGCCAAACTCCTTTCATCGTTTTTCAGTTTGTCATTTCCTTTTATTGACTTGAGGACAAGTCAATAAATAAGGCTGGGAGAGAAATGTAACTTGTATATTTTGTATATCTTCCAAGCCTTATACATTTTCAGTCGCATTTAGCAGCAGATGCCGAACATTCAGCAGACGATCCAACAACAGATTCAACAACAAATGCGGCAACAATAAAAGATTCACTATTCTTGATTTCATCCACCCTTTTCCCAACCAAGTAAAGAAGACTACGAGCAACAGTTTTTGTAGCCACACGTGCATGACTCTCATCTATTTTTGGAAGGGTAAGTTAAGGTATTATATTTTCTAACGTTTAACCATTAAATTCCTTGAAAAGTTAGAATAATGAGTTTTGGAAAAACTTCACTTCTTTTCCCCTTCCTTTCCCCATTTCACACAGCTTCCCAAACCATCCGTTTAAGGGGAAGGATACATTTACATACATGCTTTGTGACATTCATATAACATCCACATTCATATATCACATTCTAAAACCCACTTACCTTCAACATATATTCACTATTACATGAGCATACAAATGGCTTTGTCAAAAGTATTTAAAAGTTAATTGGATGCCAAAACAATCATGGTTGTTACACAAGAACCAACCATGATGCATTCCAACAAAATACTCTACAATAAAAATCACATTATCAATATGCAAGGATCATACATTGAATGCAACAAACAAAATATGGTTGAAACACAAGAACCAACCAAGTTGTAGTTCATCAAAATAACACCTTGCAAAAGTTAATTAACTAATATCATGCAGATTTTAAGCCAACGCTCAAGTACCAAAAAGTAATGTAATAGATTGCATGAGGACATGCAATATCTTCAATTTGGGGGTATGTTGGGCCTCAAAATCGTCCCTATTTTCACTCCATTATTCACTTATATGTTCACATTTTACCTTCATGTCACCTCCATTCCACCTCCATATCATTATGTTTACCTCATTATTGGGTCATAACTATGATTTTCCAAAGTTTATTAATTCTTAACATTTTTAAGTGGATTTATGGTTAAAACTTAGAAAATAATATGCTTATACTTATACCTAACAATTAGAATGAGTTTGTTGACATGTGTAGGTACAAAGGAAGCTTCCAAGGCATCCTTATGTGGCACTCTATGCTCAAATTCGAATTTGAGAAGATCATGAACCTCATGGAGAAGATCATGGACCTCATGGAGGAGATCATGGAGGATAGGGTTATGTGTCACCATTGGTTGAGAAATATGTGGGTCAAAGGAGAGAATAGTGGGTTTACATTTATGAGGTTGTTATCATAAGTTTTTGTATAAATAGGAGTACCTCCTCCATTCCAAGGGGAGGACTCTTAGAGCATTGTATCCAATTTATGATGGAATAAAGCTTCATTTGACATATATTTTCATTATGTAGTTTTAGAAATAGTTTTCCATTATGTAGTTTTAGATAGAAGTTATCTTAATGTAGTATATGGAATGGCTTGTCACTTTGTTCTTAGGAGAATTGAGCTCACTCTAGAAGGAGCAAAGGAGCATGTTGTTTCATATTAGATCTTATTTTATTTAATTGCTTAGATGTTTGATGTTTGAGGATTTGATTGATGAATGAGTTTCAAGTTAGAATCTTATCAGTACATGAGAGGATAACCAAGAGTCTAAGTTAGGCTCTCTCTTTACCTGATTTGTATGATAATTGGAATTCATCTTTTTGCTTTTATGTTTCAAGTTATTTCATTTAGTTTACGCTTATGGATGAATTTTAGTTTAGTCTAGATTAGTACAAGAGAGGACAATCAAGAGACTAAGTTAGTCTTTCTCTCTTTGAATCTAAACAACAACTAAAGTTCATTCGCTTGTTTGCATTTCAAGTTTCTAGCTTTATGGTTTCTCTATGATACTGTAGGGAAGGACAACCAGGATCTACTAAGTTAGGAGCCTCTTCCCTTGCATATTATATTGAACCGTATATAATTTAATTAGATATAGAATTAGTCGCCTACTCCTGCACATATAGTGCTAGCATCATCAAAAGCTTACGAGTTTCCCTGGTCAATATTTAATGCAGTAATTTAAGCCCAATAAATTGCCCAACAACTGCATATACACCTTGGCAATCGTATGAAAACCAAGGACTTTCTGTACGGAATTCAATCTTCCTGAATGTTGTGTTCGGTGTGTTACAGGTCATAAGGTGGCATACACGGCTTCCTGTGGATAAAGGATGATAACCTAGTTGGGTCTCCCCATATACTCGACGGTACGTGGGAGCACAAGTCTGTACTAGACCAAAATTGAGTCAAATAAGGAGGAATCAGCCAACCTTGAGTGGAAACAAAAGTGACTAGGTTTAACGACGTCGGAGCACGTCTCTAGCCTAGACCTCTAAAAAGTTAGCGTTATGTTCCAATGCGTTGTTAGATTCATTCGGTTTATTTTAAAGTTGATCTTGTATTAGATTTAAGATTTCAGGCCTTATCGTATGTATTCTCTCAAAATTCCCTAAATGCAACCTATATGCCAAAATATGTCATTTCATTTGATGAATGCTAGTTACGAGAAGGTTTGAGAGCTTTCACGCAAAGAAAATGATCACAAAACAACAAAGAACCTCTCTAATGCAGCTAATGGAAATTAACAAACTTTTCTTCAAGATTGCTAATTACTAATCACAATGAAAAGCTCTAATTCGCATTAACTAATACAAAGAAAAAGAGCTCTTTTCTTTTATGTTGATGGAAAAATGCACTAAACAAACTTTGAGAAATGATAACAAACAAATTCTACTCAACACAAGCACATTCAGATCCCTAAATCACAAAGCAAACCTCCAAAGAAAGAGAAAAATCCTGTGAAAACGAAGCAAGTCACCCAAATAACACAATAAAACAATTTACAACCACCAAACAAGTGCAAGGGAGTAATCAGAGAGTCGACTAGACCAATAGAAGACCAAAAACACCTGAGGAAGGCACGATACACAAAGCCACTAGATGCCCTAGGGCTAGAAATGTGAAATCGATAGAAAATGGCAAACACCCAAAGGGTAAAGGTAATCTATGCAATTGTAATCTATGCACAATTCACTCATATTCTGAAAATGAGAATTCTAATTACGCAAGTGTGATCTATGCAAGAGAATTCTCAAACACAAGATGATTCTAATGTAATCTAAGAACCAGTCAAGCGCAAATCAAGAAAATTGGATGAGAGTTCCAAAGATCAAAAGAATAAAAAGACTCAAAGGCGATTAACACTCATACACAAACCTCCAAGTAATGACCAAACCAAAAAGATGCAAAATTGTGAAAAGATAGAGACAAACCTCCAAGTAATGACCAAAGCAAATCAAATTAAGAATTTCTCAAAAGAGAGACTCAAAACCAGTCAAACAACACTCCAACACACTCAAGTAGTTGAAAAAAGGTACCCATAACAAAAACCAAGCTTAGGAGGCTTAGAACCAAGAAAAATTCAAAAGTTCCCAGGCCTGGCACGACTGTTAGGCTGCAACTAGCGCCTTTCAGGGATTGGCGCGTGTTTTCAATGTGCACCTAGTGCCAACTGGCGCAACTGTAACACTATAAAAGAGCACCAGATGAGTTTGCTATGGAAAAATAAAAAACAAACAAGCCAAAGCTAAGTCAACAGTACCCAGGTACACCAAGGGGCAAGAAGCAACACAGGGACTCAACCTAGAAAGCTAAACAAGCAGGAGAAACCAAGAAAAAACCAAGAAATAAGACAAGTTCCAAGTCGTTCAGTTCGTAAACCAAACTGGAGATGGACTGAAGTGGCGTTGATCTACTTTGTTAATGCAGAGCAATAGCATTTCGAAGGCTATCTGGCCATACTTCAGGCTCCATCTAAATTTTACAAATCAAACAACAAGACAAAAAGCCAACTCCCTAGTGGAGTCACCAATTAATTGTTGACGTAAATCCCCTCTGTGGACAGAGGCGACCCTTACTAGCCCAAATGGGGTGTAGCAACAATCAAACAACACTAACACGCAGGTTCCTAATTTCAAATCAAAGACCGATGATGAGGGCCTACCTAGATTCCAACGCTAGTACTTGTAGAAGATTCGTCGCTCCCGTTCCTTTGCTCCGGCTGGTCACAATCCCCACGATCCCCGTGAACAGACACCTGCACATGCAAAGAACAACACAAATACAAGCATAAAATCCAATAGATGCAACTATATATCAGTCAGAAAGGATATAACTCAATCATCATTACATAAGAAAATAAGAGTGGAACCATAATGATAGTTGTCTATTATTGATAAACAAAGACAAATACAACCATAGTTATGACGTCAAATCCTCCTTTCGCCAGGTGATCAGCATCACATGCCTTGCAAAGCTTGTTGGGAATGGGGAACAAGCCTCTCTCTCCTTGGTTACTTGGACAAGAATCTCCTCACTTTAGATTTAGCCTTATGGATATTAAGAAGGCTTCTTGTAGCATGAGCTTAGCAATTCTCAGACTTTGGGACTTAGAATTTGGAACTTAAAGACTATTAACTAGCTTGTCTAAGGCAAAAGGACAAGCTTTTATAGATAGAGGGGAGGGAGTTAGGATTATCCACAAGATTCATGGGATTGGCTTTATCACTAAGAAGCTTCCATGAGAGGTGGAGAACTACTTCCCTTCTATGGAGATTCGAAGCCAAAATGAACCAACTCAAGATGGAATCAGTTCATGAATAGGTTAGGAAGAACCTTCGTAAGTTGGTTTGTTAAAAACTTTACTCAACTGGGTTGGCGCGAGTGCGACTCTGAGACAGAGTGCCAGCTGGCACGCCCTCTTTGGAGGATTTCCCCCATTGGCACAATTGATACACAATGGAACCACGCCAATGGAAAAATGGCTATTTTTATGGGTATTTTGTAGAAGGTGTCTTCAGGGCATATGAAGTTCATGTCTAGGGGAATACAATGCAAGTTTTTCTAGGTCATGTCACTTCTCACAGGTCCTGGAATGAGTCCTCCAAGGTATGGGAGAAGGGGTAACAGGGACGGTGACAAATTACTATGTAACAGGTTCCTCCATCTTCTGAAGTTAATTCTAATACATTCAATAATCTAGACAAAAGCATGAAAAAAACTTCAATGAGAAGTTCTCTTTATATGTTTGTCCCAATACAAAATTATCATTCCCTGTTAAACGAAGGCAATGAAACAATTCCTAAGCCTGTGAAGGCATTGGACCACTGATAAGTACAATTCTTAACATTAGAGAAGTGACAGAGGTCACCTGTTCGTAGCCAACCATCTGAATCCAGAGTTGAACTAGTCAATTGCTGAAATAACCTACAATAAAGTATTACTGGTTTTTTAAATCTTTAAATCTAACCTTTAAAAGATCTGTTTATTTAAGGCAACGATACATTTCCGTGATCCTCATCTTCCAGAAGTTTCCTTTTCCAACACATGTAATTTTCTTAGGGTTAAGTGAAGAATTCAAGTTCAAGGGCTTGCTTCACCACAGCTAATTAAGAACCTCCAGAGAATTGGATTGGAATTCTTTTCACTTGCATAACTCTATTCCACTATCTTAAAATTTTGTTTGTGGGTATAAAACTTCAATGAAATACTTCCTCTCTAAAGCAGGTTTTGAACTATGCATTGTATTTAAGGTTGTCTCTTGTTCAATATATTTATTATGAACAAAAGAAAGTTTCAGAAAGAGAACATACCTTTCATGATCTATGGACCACGAAGCCATAGTTCTCCTTTCTGGTTTGGGGGCAGAGGAGCTCCTGAAACAGGATCAATTATCTTTGCTTCAGTATTTGGAGACAACAAGCTAGTCGTTCCATAGTGTCTACTTTCTTCTTAACTTTCTGTGGATGCCCCCATTCCCATTGTTTCTATTAGCCCATAGCACTACAAAATATCATGCAACCTTCCTTGAGAAAAAACATAGCCTAGGTGTAAGCTTACCGAGATAGTTGTAAGGTCATGGCTCTAATACCTTGGTAGCAAGCAAAAAAATGGCAGAAACTGTCTTAGTTGTTGATGATTAGTCAGAGATATTCAACGCTCAATGCAAGCCCCTGTACCTGTTAGATGCTTGTGTGTAAGCATGGCTAGGCATATACATGCTGGCTAAGAAGACCCCATAGGTGTGATGTTGCTAATATCTGTGATCCACCATCCAGGATATACTTCAAATTACCTCTAAATGCTTTTTATGTTTGGTACACATGCCCCTGGGCTCTATAGTATCATATGGGTGGCAAAAAGCTATCATTCAAACCTCTGTGCAGGCCAAGAAAAGGTTGATCCTACCCATACAATCATCTGCTCAGTAGGCTTCAAGTTTGTGACTAGATTTTTTTAAATCCCAGATGCCTAGTCACCCAAGCTATAGCCATTTGGTCCAAAAGACAAACACCACTACTGTGCACAGATTTAGCCAGACTACACAACCTGGCTTGTTAAAAGGAAGGAAATCTGCCTAACATCGAAGCCGGAATATAGTCTAATGAACTCTACTTTTCCTTGAGGCGAGTGATTCTTGAATGCAGGTTCTTGTTTCTAAAAACTTGAAAAAATTCCATGGATGTTAATCTTTACTTTGTTATAGCTAACTATAGGGAAAAGTTATTACTTATTAGTTCAATTCCAAAATACTTTTCTTTGATCCATAGCTAGGGCCACATGCATTTCAACAATAGATTCCAAATCTGGCTGGTAAAAGCTCTGTTCTATAGGTACTGAAAGGTCAATCCTGTGTTTAAATGTAAAGATAGAAGGCACCTGTTAGCCCTCATTTTCCCTTACAGGAAGACCACTGCACTAGGCTAAAAATGAATGAGGCACACTTAACCTACCTAATAAAGACTGAGAGTAACCTTTTATACCCTCTTGAGTGGTTGGAGAGAGTGATTATCTAGTCAATGTCCATATCTTTAAATTATGTAAAAGAAAGCAAAGTTAGTGTTCTAGTATTTGTATTTCTATAGTAAGTAGACCAGCATGGCTGAAAAGAAGAAAACAACTTTACTTGTCCTATTGTGACTCCAGGGAACCAAGAAATAAACTCCTTTGTAGACTCTTTTCTCAGCGGAGCTCCACCAGATATAATAGTGTGCAAAGAACTCAAATCATATTTCTTTGCAATATCAGCTTTGTTCATAGCCAACAGGATGGGAGGCACAAGAGGCAAATAGGTGATTCTATATTTCTGAATCAACCGAAGCATATCCACAAGATCAAACTTAGACAACACAACAATGGTGGATCCGGAACCAAGTAACGCACAAGCAAAAGCTGCAAACCCACCATATATATGAAACATGGGCGCCATGCTCAGGGACAAATCAGTAAGCCATGGTTCTCCTTTTTAGTTTCGGGGCAGAGGAGCTCCTGAAATATGATCAACTATCTTTTCTTCAGTATTTGGAGACAACAAACCAGTCATTCCATGGTGTCTACTTTCTTCTTAACTATCTGTGAATGCCCCCATTCCCATTGTTTCCATTAGCCCATAGCGCTGCAAAATATCATGCAACCTTACTTGAGAAAAAGCATAGCCTAGGTGTAAGCTTACAGAGATAGTTGTAAGGTCATGGATCTAATACCTTGGTAGCAAGCAAAAAAATGGCAGAAAACATCTTACTTGTGGATGATTCGTTAGAGATATTCAATGCTCAATGCAAGCCCCTGTACTTGTTAGATGCTTGTGTGTAAGCATGGCTAGGCATATACACGCTGGCTAAGAAGACCGCATAGGTGTGATGTTGCTAATATCTGTGATCCACCATCCAGGATATACTTCAAATTACCTCTAAATGCTTTCTATGTTTGGTACACGTGCCCCTGGGCTCTAGAGTATCGTATGGGTGGGAAAAAGCTATCAGTCAAACCTCTGTGTAGGCCAAGAAAAGGTTGATCCTACCCATACAATCATCTTCTCAGTAGGCTTCAAGTTTGTGACTAGCTACTTTTTAATCCCAGATGCCTAGTCACCCAAGCTATAGAAATTTGCTCCCAAACACAAACACCACTACTGTGCACAGATTTAGCCAGACTACACAACCTAGTTTTAGTTCCATGCAATAGATATTTAATCCCCTTTAGTTTAATTTTCTTCTATCAATTTGTCTGGTTAGATTTCTTGGGTTGATGGTTGGGGCCTTGATCTCACGTCAAATGATTTTAACATCATTGTTTCGGATGTTCCCTCCACTCAAAGGTGCAGATGGAGTATAAGCAGAAGCACCTAATGAAGATAAGCCTGCGGTGACTAGATCTTACTTCGTGTTTGCAATGGCAAGATCGAATTACGAAGGAATCTTCCCACGAAAAACCATAGATTTTTGCCACTCCAATAGTTTGCACTGGCTAAGATCTATAATTTTAAGATTTGAAGGTATTTTATAGTTTCTACATAAATAAATTTATAAACCCATTAAACATCATACTATGGGTTTTCAATATAATTTCAACGAATGCCATTCATCTGTGTATGATATCAGGGCAGGTGAAATTTGAAATTCCAGAGTGGTTTTAGTTCATAGAAAAACATATCTTAACACAATTATACATTAAACTATAGCACATTCCAAATGCTCTTATGAAATGCCTCCATGTATTATTTTCAGTTCATTCGGTGTTTGAATATTTTGTGTACATACATCCTTGTTCCAAAAGAATTGAAGTCTTCAAATCAAATACAAGGAAAAATCTTTGATATTACATCCTCGATTCTACACAAAAAAAAATTACAATTTCGTAGATTGATACCTATAAAAATTAAGAATAAATTCGTTGGTTAAGGTAGTCTAACAATGAAAATGTGTGCTCTTGTTGCACATCCTAGCCCCTGTGCATAAACATAAGAACATACCTAGGGATTCTTATAGTAACAACATCGGAAGCAGTGATTTGAATATAGGAAAATACAAACAGTTGAAACCCATTAACATGAAGAAAGGATGCAGTTGCTGGGTCACGATAGCCTAGTTGGCCTAGAGGATGCATGCCGTCCAAGTTGATCTTTTGATTCTCAATCTAGAAATTAAAGATAAATGTGCAAATGAGATGGGTGATGTTAACAACTTGAAAATGAGATCAGGTCATCAAGAGGACGAGATAGACGCCTTAAGGAGAGAAATAGAGGCCATCAAAGACCATCTCAACAACCTGTCTCTCCGCTCAGTGACACAGCCAGTGCCATCACCTCATTTTCTGTTAAAGGATCGGATCTAAACAATTCGCTTGAAAACAATAGTAGGTCCACTAAAATCAAGGATATTATCGTAATTTAGTAGCCATATATATCACAAATTTTGTAAATTGCTGGGAAATTCTGTAAAGTCTTTACAAACAAATTCATTGTTTTTTAGCCCAGAATCACCCTCCTCACGTAAGGTATGACATATTCTTGATTAGGAGAAGGAAATTGAAATTTTTGAAGAGATATCTATGAAATTCCCTGATGTACTTGCGACAAGCCAGACACCAAATTATATAATACAAATACTCTTTCGAGTTAAAAAAAATAACAGTGGAAATGTGTGCTCCTGTAGACTTTTGTGACAACCTTGCACAATTTTAACTGAAGAAGCCTTTCTCAAAGATGAAACGCAACTTTACAAGGAGTAAGTAGAGGGTAAAACCATAGCATGCCCTTATCAGACATATGTCATCAAATCTGCAAAGGAAGCGAATTAATGTAAATGAATTACGATTGATATTTCCCAAAAGATTTACTAATTTTCAGAAATGAAGGATCATATGAAATGAAGTTGATTAGCATGCCATTAAAATGTAGAACTAGGTAAACTATGAATTCAAGAAAATTGATACCTGGAATATAAAACCACAAAAATGATAGAATATGTTATAAAACACATCAAATTCAACTAAAATATTAGTACAAGGATTTTTAAAAACTATGGATAGTGGCAACAACTGATATACGAATAACAATGAATCCACTATGTTTCAAAATGTTTTATAAAGTATTCTTTCAATCCTTTGCAGTTCCAAACTCCACATAAACCCTTAACTATTTGACCATATTTAAAATTCAACTACTAAGAGAAATAGAAATCCATATCAGAGTTCCAAACTCCAAAGAAACCCTTATCTAGTTGATCGTATTTAGAATTCAAATACTAAGTGAAATAGAAATCCATATCATCACAGGGGTCATGACTAACAATTACGATTCAAAATTTGGCTTCTAAAGCTTGACTTAGACTCTTATACCCCATTGTCCTAAGCATGCATTCAAAACAGGGCAGATTCGTGAGAAAGAGTAAGTGTAACTCTGTCACAAGAAATTTTGTAAAAATAAGGCCTAGATTCTTCATGAGTCAAATGGATGCCAGTTTCTGCGCTTATTTGAGCACTTACTTGAACTATCACCAGGGCTCTTCCTTAATATTGTGAAAAAACTTCAATGAGCAGTGCTCTTTATCTGTTTCTCCCAATACAAAATTATCATTCCCTGTTCAACAAAGGTAGTGAAACGATCCCTAAGCTTGTGGTGACTAGATCTTACTTCGTGTTTGAAATGGAAGGATCAAATTACAAAGGACTCTTCCCATGAAAAACCATAGAGTTTTGCCACTCCTCCAATAGTTTGCACTGGCTAAGATCTGTAATTTTAAGATCTGAAGATATTTTATAGTTTCTACATAAATAAATTTATAAAACCCATTAAACATCATACTATGGATTTTCAATATAATTTGAACGAATGCCATTCATATGTGTATGATAGCAGGGCAGGTAAAATTTGAACTTCCAAAGTAGTTTTAGTTCATAGAAAAACATATCTTAACGCAATTATACATTAAAGTATAGCACATTCCAAATGCTCTTATGAAATGCCTCCATGTATTATTTTCAATTCATTCAGTGTTTGAATGTTTTATGTACATACATCCTTGTTCCAAAACAATTTAAGTCTTCAAATCAAATATAAGGAAAAATCTTTGATATTACATCCTCCATTGTACGCAAAAAAAATTACAATTTCTTAGATTGATACCTAGAAAAATTAAGAATAAATTCATTGGTTAAGGTATTCTAACAGTGATAATGTGTGTTCTAAATGATTTCTATGTTTGGTACACATGCCCCTGGGCTCTAGAGTATCATATGGGTGTGAAAAAGCTACCAGTCAAGCCTCCATGCAGGCCAGGAAAACGTTGATCCTACCCATACAATCATTTGCTCAGTAGGCTTCAAGTCTGTGACTAGCTATTTTTTAATCCCAGATGCCTAGTCACCCAAGCTATAGCAATTTGGTCCCAAATACAAACACCACTACTCTGCATAGATTTAGCTAGACTACACAATCTGGTTTGTTAAGAGGAAGTAAATCTGCCTAACATCGAAGCCGGAATATAGTCTAATGAACTGTACTTTTCCTTGAGGTGAGTGATTCTTGAATGCATATTCTTGTTTCTAAAAACATCAAAAAATTCCATCGATTTTAATCTTGACTTTATTATAGGTAACTAGAAGGAAAATTTATTGGTTATTAGTTCAATTCCAAAGTACTTTTCTCTGATCCATAGCTAGGGCCAGATGCATTTCAACAATAGATTCCAAATCTAGCTGGTAATAGCTCTGTTGTATAGGTACTGAAAGTTCAATCCTATGTTTAAAGGTAAAGACAGAAGGAACCTGTTAGCCCTCATTTTCCCTTATAGGAAGACCACTACACTAGGCTAAAAATGAATGAGGCACATTTAACCTACCTAATAAAGATGGATAGCAACTTTTTATACCCTCCTGAGTGGTTGGAGAGAGTGATTATCTAGTCAGTGTCCATATCTTTAAATTATGTAAAAGAAAGCAAAGTTAGTGTTCTAGTATTTGTCTTTCTATAGTAAGTAGACTAGCATGGCAGAAAAGAAGAAAACAACTTTACTTGTCTTATTGTGACTCCAGGGAACCAAGAAATAAACTCCTCTCTAGACTCTTTGCTCCGGGGAGCTCCACCACATATAATAGTGTGCAAAGAACTCAAATCATATTTCTTTGCAATATCGACTTTGTTCATAGCCAACAGGATGGGAGGAACAAGAGGGAAATAGGTGATTCTGTATTTCTAAATCCACTGAAGCATCTCCACGAGATCAAACTTAGACAACACAACAATGGTGGATCCGGAACCAAGAAACGCACAAGTAAAGGCCGCAAGCCCATATATATGAAACATGGGCACCATACCCAGGAACAAATCAGTAAGCCCCTGTTCTCCTATCTGGTTTGGGGGCAGAGGAGATCCTGAAACATGATCAACTATCTTTGCTTCAATATTTGGAGACAACAAACTAGTCGTTCCATAGTGTATACTTTCTTCTTGACTGTCTGTGGATGCCCCCATTCCCATTGTTTCCGTTAGGCCATAGCACTGCAAAAATATAATGCAACCTTACTTGAGAAAAAGCATAGCCTAGGTGTAAGCTTACCAAGATAGTTGTAAGGTCATGGCTTTAATACCTTGGTAGCAAGCAAAAAAAAGGCAAAAACTGTCTTAGTTGTTAATGATTAGTCAAAGATATTGAATGCTCAATGCAAGCCCCTGTACTTGTTAGATGCTGGTGTGTAAGCATGGCTAGGCATATACACGCTGGCTAAGAAGAACCCATAGGTGGGATGTTTCTAATAACTGCGATCCACCATCCAAGATATACTTCAAATTACCTCTAAATGCTTTCTATGTTTGGTACACATGCCCCTAGGCTCTAGAGTATCATATGGGTGGAAAAAAGCTATCAGTCAAACCTCTATGCAGGCTAAGAAAAGGTTGATCCTACCCATACAATCATCTGCTCAGTAGGCTTCACGTTTGTGACTAGCTATTTTTTAATCCTAGATGCCTAGTCACCCAAGCTATAGAAATTTGGTCCCAAAGACAAACACCACTACTGTGCACAGATTTAGCCAGACTACACAACCTAGTTTTCGTTCCATGCAATAGATATTTAATCCCCTTTAGTTTAATTTTATTCTATCAATTTGTCTGGTTAGATTTCTTGGGTTGATGGTTGGGGCCTTGATCTCTCGTCAAATGATTTTAATATCATTGTTTCGGATGTTCCCTCCACTTAAAGGCACAGATGGAGTATAAGCAAAAGCACCCAATGAAGATAAGCCTGCGGTGACCAGATCTTACTTCGTGTTTGCAATGGCAGGATCACATTGCGAAGGACTCTTCCCACGACAAAACATAGATTTTTGCAACTCCTCCAATAGTTTGCACTGGCTAAGATCTGTATTTTTAATATTTGAAGATATTTTATAGTTTCTACATAAATAAATTTATAAAACCCATTAAACATCATGCTATGGATTTTCAATATAATTTCAATGAATGCCATTCATCTGTGTATGATATTAGGGTAGGTGAAATTTGAAATTCCAAAGTAGTTTTAGTTCATAGAAAAACATAACTTAATGCAGTTATACATTAAACTATAACACATTCCAAATGCTCTTGTGAAATGCCTCCATGTATTATTTTCACTTCATTCGGTGTTTGAATATTTTGTGTACACACATCCTTGTTCCAAAAGAATTGAAGTCTTCAAATCAAATACAAGGAAAAATCTTTGATATTACATCCTCCATTGTACGCAAAAAAAATTACAATTTCTTAGACTGATACCTTTAAAAATTAAGAATAAATTCGTTGGTTAAGGTAGTCTAATAGTGAAAATGTGTGCTCTTGTTGCACATCCTGGCACCTGTGCATAAACATAAGAACATCCATGTGGATTCTTATAGTAACAACATCAGAAGCAGTGATTTGAACACAAGAAAATACAAACAGCTGAAACCCTTTAACGTGAAGAAAGGATGCAGTTGCAGAGTCACGATAGCCTAGTTGGCCCAGAGGATGGATGCCCTCCAAGTTGATCTTTTGATTCTCAATCTAGAAATTAAACATCAATGTGCAACAATTTCAAATGAGATGGGTGATGTTAACAACTTGAAAATGAGATCAGGTCATCAAGGGACGAGATGGATGCCTTAAGGAGAGAAATAGAGGCCATCAAAGACCATCTCAACATCCTGTCTCTCAGCTCAGTGACACAGCCAGTGCCATCACCTCATTTTTCTGTTAAAGGATTAGATCTGAACAATTCACTTGAAAATAATAGTAGGTCCACTGTCATCAAGGATATTATCATAATTTAGTAGTCATATATATCTCAAATTTTGTAAATTGTTGGGAAATTTTGTAAACTCTTTACAAACAAATTCATTGTTTTTTAGCCTAGAATCACCCTCCTCATGTAAGGTATGAAATATTCTTGATTAGGAGAAGTACATTGAAATTTTTGAAGAGATATCTATGAAATTTCCTGATGTACTTGCAGCAAGCCAGACAACGAATTATATAATACAAATACTCTTTCGAGTTAAAAAAAATAACAGTGGAAATGTGTGCTCCTGTAGACTTTTGTGACAAACTTGCACAATTCTAACTAAAGAAGCCTTTCTCGAAGATGAAATGCAACTTTACAAGGAGTAAGCAGAGGGTAAAACCATAGCATGCCCTTATGACATATGTCATCAAATCTACAAAGGAAGCGAATTAATGTAAATGAATTATGATTGATATTTCCCAAAAGATTTACTGATTTTCAGAAATGAAGGATCATAAGAAATGAAGTTGATTAGCATGCCATTAAAATGCAGACCTAGGTAAACTTTGAATTCAAGAAAATTGATACCTGGAATATAAAACTACAACAATGATAGAATATGTTATAAAACACATCAAATTCAACTAAAATATTAGTACAAGGATTTGTAAAAACTATGGATAGTGGCAACAACTGATATACGAATAACAATGAATCCAAGATGTTTCAAAATGTTTTATGAAGTATTCTTTCAATCCTTCGTAGTTCCAAACTCCACATAAACCCTTAACTATTTTACCATATTTAAAATTCAACCACTAAGAGAAAGAGAAATCCATATCACAGTCCCAAACTCCAAAGAAACCCTTAACTAGTTGACCGTATTTAGTATTCAAGTACTAAGTGAAATAGAAATCCATATCATCATATGGGGTCATGACTAACAATTACGATTCAAAATTTGGCTTCTAAAGCTTGACTTAGACTCTTATACCCCGTTGTCCTAAGCATGCATTCAAAATAGGGCAGATTCGTGAGAAAGAGTACTAAGTGTAGCTCTGTCGTAAGAAATGTTGTAAAAATAAGGACTAGATTCTTCATGAGTCGAATGGATGTCAGTTTCTACGCTTATTCAAGCACTTATTTGAACCATCACCAGGGATCTTCCTTAATATTGTGAAAAAAACTTCAATGAGCAGTGCTCTTTATATGTTTCTCCCAATACAAAATTATCATTCCCTGTTCAACAAAGACAGTGAAACGATCCCTAAGCCTGTGAATGCATTGGACCGCTAATAAGTAGACTAGACTAAAAATAAATGAGGCACACTTAACCTACCTAATAAAGACAGATAGTAACTTTTTATACCCTCCAGTTTGCAAAGAACTCAAATCATATTTCTTTGCAATATCAACTTTGTTCATAGCCAATAGGATGGGAGGCACAAGAGGCAAATAGGTGATTCTGTACTTCTAAATCAACCGAAGCATCTCCACGAGATCAAACTTAGACAACACAACAATGGTGGATCCGGAACCAAGCAACGCACAAGCAAAAGCCGCAAGCCCATATATATGAAACATGGGCACCATACCGAGGAACGAATCAGTAAGCCACAGTTCTCCTTTCTAGTTTGGGGGCAGAGGAGCTCCTAAAACAGGATCAACTATCTTTTCTTTAGTATTTAGAGACAACAAGACAACCGTTCACTGAAGCATCTCCAGGAGATCAAACCTAGACAGCACAATGATGGTGGATCCGGAACCAAGCAATGCACAAGCAAAAGCCGCAAGCCCATATATAAGAATCATGGGCACCATACCCAGGAACGAATCAGTCTGATTCTAGGTACTATTCTTAGGAGTGAATCCCAAGCGCTTCAACACAATGCAAATCATAGCAATCAGATTTCTGTGGGTGGAAATGACCCCTTGGCTCATTCCAGTAGTCCCGGAGGAATAAAGCAGTGTGGCAGTATTGTCTTGCCGGATTTTAACAATAGGGGCTTGGGCAGGATTCGTAAGTCAGGAACTTGTCTAGAGTAGAGATGTAATTTGTTCATTCTGAGAGGCTAATTCAGACGATGAAGAAGAAATGAGTACAATGTCCAATTTGGTGGCTGCTCAGTCGTGATATTTAGTGGATCGGTGGTCGTAACAATGGCTTTAATGGACAAGACAGTCATGTAGATTATGGGGAAATAGATTGAATTCGTAACAATGGCTCCAATTTTCTAATGCTAAGGCCGGTTAAACCAGCGGCAAGTGACTTTACGCTTTGCAATAGTTGGGGAAATGTGGTGGCTTCCCCAATGGCAGAGTCGATGAGGGCTATGCAACCATTCTGGCGAAGCGAGGAGATGTAGGTGGGGAGATCCAGGAATTCGTCTTTGCGGAAAATCTACTGGTTTTCGATTGTTGTAGTACGTCTGGTTGGCACTGTAATATCCGCTGCAGGGATCAATGTGTAGACCCATTGCTCTGTGGAATATCTCTCTGTGGAATAACTTTGTTCGCTTCAGCTACCCGGTGCAGGCTCATTCCAAACCCTGCGACGGTTGCGGTGAGGAACAGTCCCAGTCATTCAAATACCTTCTTTTGATCGAACGATTAACAATCCTCTAATCGTCTAACACATAATATAACAGCACAGAGGCATGACAGGTGGATTTTAGGGAAGTTCATTTCAAAGGGAAATGCCTTACGACGTTAAATAATCACATACTCCACGCTATACAAAAGTGAAATTTTTGTGTCATATTTACAAAGTTATTGGTGATTTAAAAATACATTACAAAGGTTGAGACATGGAAAATTCGAGTTAATTGTGAAAAATATGGTAGTAGAAAATAAAGTATTTGAATATACAAAGTTTTTTTTATTAGGACTGTTTTATCCTTTGAACTAACATAAATGTTGGAGCATTTGTATCTTCGTTGAGAAGAACAAAGATGTTATAGGTTACAAAGCAAAGAAAGTAAAGTACGTTTTATTTTTAATATGTTTTTGGTAGATTTTGTTTCAAACTCAATGGGATTTTTTGGAATGGTAAGTTTGAATATTGTAATCTACATTACTTGAGTATATCTTGGGATTTTGAGGAGGGAAATTCATTTATGCATTCAAAAGAAATTTTAAACAAAGAAAATGCACAATTTCACAAATTTTTTTATTTCTAGATACTGAGGAAATGTTCTTGTCTAAAATATTTCAACTCTATTTCAAACCACCTTAATAAGAGTGTATCAATATTAAATCTCTGTTGAGTCCCAAACTTACATCTTCCCTATATACCTTTTTAGCATTTTTCTCCAGTTACCTGAACCTCCAAGCTATCAAATCATTGCATATTAGTTTTAAAAGAGCATATAAATGGTTTCCTAACTATGTCTTGTTACTGCTGTTTGATTTAGATTTTTGCTCAATTAGTTGTGGAATCTTGTCACTTTCTGTAGCAAGAATCAAGTTCCGCAGCTTTTTTCCTGAAGTCTATGTTACAGGTGTCTACTAGAGAATCTGGCCACATGGGCAAGCTACAAATAATGTGGACATGGAACGTGTCCCCTTGGTTCAACTGAATCACTCACAGAAGCTCGTGGTCAAATCCAGTCAAACGATGGTCAACACTAAGAGTTTTGCGGTTGCAGGACTCTGTTTTTCATCACAACGAGGATTGCGTGGCAAGATCATAAATCTCAAGAGGTGTGCTAACACCTGTGGACTGCCCGTGAACCGAATCTAACAACCACCCTCCTTGGATTTATTTCTCACGACTATCATACTGCTAGATTTCCGAATATGGTCATTTACGTGTTTGTCTACTAACGTAGATCTTAGGAATTAGTTATGTATTTCCTGCTATAAATAAAGCATCCTCGTATGCGTATAGGCTAGCTTTTGATATGTACTCTTGATTGTTTTTACGAGCCATCGTTCCGTGACTTAGTCCTTATGTTATGACTGTATTTCAATATATGAGAAGGCACTACTTTTAAGTTCAAATCCGTGATTGATTTCTGATTGGCCGAGGCTGCAGAGGGCCCCTGTACACCAAGGTTCTGTAGTTACTGTATAGTTTCATGTTTTCTTCATTTACGCTCTTAATGCCATAGACGTTTGTTGTATATGTTACATTGCTAATGGTATTCATGTTGTTTGATGTCCATAGTTTCTTTTATGCTTTCTAATGACTGTCAACTGATCAGTGTTTTCATTTCAGGTTTTAATAGATAGCCTCGGTAAGTGAAGATAGCTTTTTGATGACTAATGACATGATGGAATTATCTTGTCCTTCTGCTGATTTGTTTTCTTAGTTCTAATTCCAGCACTGTTTATTTCTTTCAGTTTTTCTTTGTTCATTTACTTTTCTGCAAGATAGATATTAGGTTATTCATGTCATTTTTAGTTACCTCCTATAGCCAGAGCAAGTCAAATGGTGAGGGATTGAGTGTGAATGTATAGTTTGATACTAGTTTATTTGCTTTTGCAAGTTAGTGATTAGATTACTCATATCATTTTCAGTTACCTCATATAGCCAGAGCGAGTCGAATGGTGAGAGATTGAAGGATGAATGTGTAGTTTGATCTTAGTTTTATCTTATGCAATTTAGATATCAGATTACTCAATTTGTTTATGATTACCTCCTATAGCTAGAGCGAGTCGAATGGTAAGGGGTCAAAATATGAGTTGATGTGATATGGTTTAGTTTACTTTGCTTATAGTTTTTGAATTGCTTTGAGTTCAGTTTTTTTCTTTTTTTACAGCAACAAGGATACTGGGTTTCATAGTCACTAGTTCATTGTTTGGTTTAATTAGAATTTAGGTAAATCGTTATTTTCTCTCAGTAATTGATTTCATCATTGCAAGTTTCAAAACCTTTTGAACACTTTGAAGTTTGGAAATTATTTTAAAGGTCACCATTGCCTTGAACACTTTTATCCATACTTGATTCTTAGAATTACCATCTCACATTAGGAAATCAACAAGAAGATAAATCCCAAAACAAATCAAAGATCAAAAACGACAAAGAAATAAGAAAATGGTTATCTTGCATATATAGTGCATTTCACTTCAGCAGTTTACGACTCCCGGATTGACAATTTATATAGAAATTTAGGACACACTAAATTGACCAAACATTTTGGCGCCGTTGCCGGGGAAGTGAAACTAGGTAGCCAATTTCTTAAAAAAAAAAGAAACAAGAATATTTCAAGGAAGGTAAAAATTGATGATTTCTCAAAGTATGCTCTCCTCTTGCACCTAGTGTGACCTGGAGGATTAGAAAAGATAGTTATTGATTCAGTAATTTCTTGAGTATGCTCTCTGCTTGCATCTAGAGTGATATGGAAGATCAGAAAGAGAGTTATTAACCCGACTTGAAGAAAATAAAAATGACATGCATAGAGTAAGAGATTCTAGGGTAAAGTTTATAGCTAGGGCCAAGTGTTTGATTTTTACAACTCCATCTACTCCAAGGTATAGACAAGATACACCTCCATCATCTCCAACTCACACTCCTAGCCTTAGGATCCCTGGAATTCAAGAGGCCGTAGTTGAATTAGGAGACTCTCCCACACTATCTACTGAATCTGAGTTAGGGAAAGACCCTTTCTTTACTTCTACAGGAAAACACATTGTAATCGAGGAAGTAGAATCACCTGAAGAAGAAGAGGGAGATATTCCTCATCGTTCGCCATTAGTAGAAAATCCAGAGGACTCTGAAATCTCTGAGGAAGCTAACATGATAGAGGAAGTAGTAAACGGATTTGGAGGAGGTAGAGGTATAGGTAGAGGAGGAGGAAACAATGGAGGAGGTAGGGGTAACATCGGGGGAAATAGGGATGGAGATAACTCATTTGGATTTCCTATAGTTGGTGAGGAATCTCTAAAAACAATGAAAAACATTTCACTATCTGTCCTCCCAAACTTTTATGGGTTGCGAAGTGAGGACCCTGAAACATTTCTATTTGAGTTTGAAGTCGTGTTCCGAACTGATGATTATATGGAAGATGCTCAAAAACTCAAGTTGTTTCCTTCAACATTGAAGGGAGCTTCTCTAAAATGGTTCAGGGGATTAGTCACTCAATCTATTAGGACTTGGAATGATATGAAACAAACATTTTTGGATAGATACCTTGACTATTGTATGCCCACCAATCATAAGGATGAGGTATTCAAAATGGTACAAAAAGAAGATGAAAACTTGGAGGATTTACTTGAAAGATTTCAATACAACCTGAAAAGAGCAAAAAATGAATAACCTAGATGAGGAAACCTTGAAAGCCCTTCTATTAAAAGCCATTAGAGATGAATGGATAGATATTTTGAATATGATGGGGAAAGGAGATATATCTCAACTTCCACTTCATGATATAGTAGAGCTATGTGTCCATCTCTCAAGGGGAAAATCTAAAACTAGAAAAGGGCCTAGAGATCCTTCTCTCATTAGAGCAAACAAATCTGCAACTGGATCAGTAAGTAAGGCTAAGATTGGAAACATGCTTGATGAGTTCAAAATGGATATTCTAGGGAGTCTTAGTGAGCAACTAGACACCCTTAATATACAAAACAAGCAGAAAGCAGAAGCTGAAGCTTTGGCCATATTTTGTCCAAAATGTAGGAAGAAACATGCTCTAAGGGAATGCCCCTTGGATGCAAAAGTTGTAGAAACATGCGCGATTTGTTCAGAAAGCCATGAGACCAAGGATTGTCCTTCAATTCCTGGGCTCAAAGTTGTCTTTCAAGAAGACCCAAATTCAATTGAGTCTCTCTGTTTTGGTTCAAGGAGACCTTGGCAGGGGCAACAAAATCAAGGTTTTAACAACCCCATGAATTTTCAACCCCACAAAATTGGAATTCTTGGCAATAACCTTGGTCCCAACCTCAAAATCCATTTCAATCATGGGTAAAAGGTATGCAAAATCTTTATGGGAGATTTTCTCAATTTTATCAATATCCTCCATCTTTTCAAAACCAACAAGCTCCACAACTTCCAAATCAAAATCCACAACTTTCATTACCATTTCCACAACAACAACAAAATTCTCAACAGAATCCAAATTCCCAACTCTTGCTTCCATTCCAACAAAAGACAAATCAATTACCTTCCCAGCCATTTCCAAATCCAAATAATAAAAAGCCTCAAAATGCTTACATGGTAGAAGGACCACAATTTCCTACCTATATGATTGTTCCTCTCAATGATGTACAACTCATATCTGGTAGAGTTTTAGACAAGCCTTCTATTGATGCTCAAAAGAAAAGCATTTTTGAGGAAGAATCTCTTAAAGCCAATAAAGGTTCTAAAGCATCTCTTCAAAACCCAAGCACTCAAGAAGAAAAGGAAAAAGATTCAACCCCCACAACTCCTATAGTTGAGCAACCTGCATCTTCATCCAAACCTCCTTTTCCTGAAAGATTACAAATTGATAAAGGAGTGGAAAAACAAATCTTGTTGCCTGACTATGATTTTCTAGATAAATTAAAGAATGTCTGTATCAATATTCCCTTATTACAAGCCATTAAAGAAATTCCTATTCTAGCAAAAACAATAAAGGAGTTGAGTCTCAAAAGACCAAGAAGGAAACCAAGAGATACAAGAAGAATCCACCTGGTAGGAAAAATTGCAGATATCATGATGGGAAAATTTACCATGCAGAAGTATGTAGATCCTGGTAGTTCAATTGTCAAGACACATATCAATGGGGTAGAAATTCCAAATACTTTGATTGACTTAGGGGCTGCTATCAACATTATGAGTAGACAGACTATGGAACAGCT
>APFE031023712.1:0-11973 GCA_000404065.3 Pinus taeda | reverse complement strand
TCTATATGGATGATTTTACAGTTTATGGTGATTCATTTGAAGAGGCATTAGAGAATTTGGAAAAAGTCCTTATCAGATGTAAAGAAAAAATCTTTCATTGAGTCATGAAAAATGTTTTATGATGTTTACTGAAGGGATTGTTTTAGGACATCATATTTCAGGGGATGGGATTAAAGTTGATAAATCAAAAATTGAAGTCATTTGCAAGTTGCCTATTCCAATTTGTCAAAAAGATGTTAGAAGTTTTCTGGGATTTACTGGGTATTATAGAATATTTATATAAAATTTCACCAAAATAGCATCTCCACTCTTCAAATTTCTTACAAAAGACTGTGAATTCAAATGGGATCCTGATTGTCAATCAGCATTTGAAACTTTGAAAACAAGAATATCTAAAGCACCCATTTTGAGAGGGCCAAGTTGGAAACTTCCTTTCCATATTTCTACAGATGCTTCAGATACAACTCTAGGAGTTGTGTTGGGTCAAAAGGATTTAGTTCATTATGCCATTTACTATACCAATAAAAATTTGACTCCCTCTGAGTTGAACTATACTGTGACTGAAAAAGAGCTCTTAGTTGTTGTTCATGCAATCAATAAGTTTAGACATTATATAACAGGCTATGAAACGTTTGTCCATACTGATAATTCTGCGATTAGATATCTAATGAACAAACCTGTTACTAATGGCAGAGTTACAAGATGGCTCTTACTTTACAGGAATTCAATATTCTGTGTTGGATAGACCAGGAAAACGAAATACAGTAGCTGATTGATTGTCGAGGATCCAAAATACTAAAGAGATTCTCCTATAGAGGATAAGTTTCCAGATGAATATTTATTTGCAGTAACTACTAAGACTCCTTGGTATGCAGATATTGCTAACTATTTGGTTACATAGAAACTAAATCCACATCTATTTCCTGGTGAAAAAAAGAAAAATGATTCAGGAGAGTTCAAAATATTCATGGATTTCTAACGAATTGTTTAAAACGGTGCCAGATTATGTGATCAAAAGATGTGTTCGGGAAGATGAAATGCCTGAGATCCTCAAGGCATGTCATGATGAGCCATGCGATGGACACTTTGCTGACAAAAGGATGGTCTATAAAATCCTTTCTTTAGGATATTATTGGCCTTCCCTCTTCAAGGATACAAAATAAAATGGCAAAAGGTGTGATAGCTACCAAAGAGTAGGGAAACTGACTCTTTCAAATGAAATTCCATTACAACCACAGATACTCATTGAACCCTTTGAAAAATGGGCTTTAGATTTCATTGGACCCATTAATCCACCATCTAGGCAAAAGAAGTATATATTGGTATGCATTGATTATGTCACTAAATGGGTAGAAGCCAAAGCGTTACTTTCTGCTACTGAAAATTCAGTTGTTAGTTTTCTTTATGAGGATAACTTTTACTTGCTTTGGTGTCCCAAGAGAAATTGTGACAGATCAGGGAAGTCAATTTACATCCAACATGATGGAGAAGCTAATGGAAGAATACAAAGTCAAGCACATAAAATCTACTCCTTACCATCCGCAAGCAAATGGCCAAGTGGAATCTACAAACAAAGTCATTGAAAGCATCATCACTAAGACTGTTCATCTACACAGAAGAGATTGGGCTGAAAGGCTTCTTGAAGCCTTATGGGCCTACATAACTACATGGAGGAACACAACAGGAAATTCTCCCTATGAACTTGTTTATGGGAAAGAGGTCATGCTCCCCATTGAGTTTCAAGTCAAAACTTTCAAGATGGCAGGTCGGTTGGGGATGGACCTATCAGAAGCCCAAAAGCACAGAATGGAGCAGTTGAATGAACTAGATGAGATCAGACAAGAAGAAATCCTAAGAAATGATCTAGTTCAACATCAAAGAGCTAAGTGGCATGACAGATATATCAAAGAGAAAAAGTTTCAAGAGGGAGATTGGGCATTACTATTTGATTCCAAGTTTAAAGACTTCAAAGGAAAATTTCAGACTCATTGGCTTGGGCCATATGAGATCGACAAAGTCTTTAGCAATGGAGCAATAAGAATCAAGACTATTGATGAATTTCAAACTCCTCTTATTGTGAATGGCCACAGATTAAAGATTTATCATAAGCCACTCTCAAATGAGGAATTTGTCACCATGTTTCAAGAGAATTATACAATAAGGTTGGTGAAGAAGAATCCTTCTTCCCCACCAGCCTAGCCTTTGTTCTTTTCTGTTAAAAAAAAAAAAAATGGTATAAGCCTGAAAACCAATCACTGATTGGCAGTCTTATACAGGAAATGTAGAGTGAAAATCAGGGACACCTGACACTCTATATTTTCCAAAAAAAAATCTCTCTTTCTTTCCCATTTCCACTTCACTTCATTTCCATCCCACTCCATTTCATTTCCATTTCACTCCACTCACTTCATCTCACTCCATTTCATTCCATCTCATCAATAAAAGTCTTTTTCATGACCATTTCCATTCAGATAGTTATTGTCTAACTATCTCTATTCAGCTAAGTGGTTGTTGTGCCAAGTTTCCACAGCCAGAAGCAGTTTCCATAGCCACCACTATGTTTGTCAAATTTACAGTCAAGCTGTTAGTGCAGTAATCATGAAAATGTAGGTATGACTAAGAATATGCTATGAAGACATGTACATGGAGCATCTACAGACATCAATAAGGAGCAATTGATTAAAGGCTAATGGACAACAAAAGACAAAGATTCCAAGGTATGGGCAAAAATTTCTTTCAAATAGCAATTAAAGGCACAATTTTTCATAGTTATTAAACCCTACAGCTCACTATGTGCAATTATTATTACAATAGCTCCATTACCATTCCACGAACTTACTCTATGAACCATGCATTTACTCCCTAAATGGTCTCCTGATTATTTTTTGGGTTTAACTCATAGATAATTGCACTTCCACACTCCACTTGTACTCATGAGACATGACCTATTTAAACACAGCTCCTCTCCATCGTACTTTGCGCAGCCATTTCATCAACGTGTAATGTCTCTCATGCAGCCGTTCAGTTCAAAAATTCCGACTCCACTTCACTACCCTACCATTGTGTTAAAGCTGCACCTCGTTCGCATATGTCTCCATTTCATTTTGTGAACTCATCTCGGCCTCTCATCCTCTGTTTCCGCTTACAGTTCTTAAACACTCCCGTTACCCGTATCCATCTTCCATTTTTAGCCATTGTTCTTCCATAAACATTGCAACATAGCCGTCTTATCTCTGTTAAACCCTCACACACAGTTGAATTCCAGATTGAATTTTAAACAAAGGAAAATATGGGACGGTTACTGAGGGAAGAGCCGGAAGGGCCTAAGTTCTTAGAAGGATACCCTCAGGCAAAAGAATTGCTGAAGAAGGCTAAATGGCTCCACTTCATTCAGAAATTTAAGGGCCACAATAAGGAAGTAACGAAAGCCTTTGCAAGGTCTTTCAATGAACAGGTGGTGGAGATTGGAGACCTGAAGTTCACGGTCGCTGAAGCTTCAATTGCAGCTGCTACAGACTTGCCCCAAGAAGGTGACCGTTGCTTTAAAAACAAAAGTTTGGACGAGCAGACATGGAGAATTATATTACGTAACCCAGGTATGGACGTTACTGTATTCACAAGAGGAATTCCTATTCATGCATTAAAAGAAGAATGGGCCAACTTACTGTTAATCATTCAAAAGTTTATCACTTGTGAAGGCTGATTTGGGGCGATGTACATGTATCATACTAGGCTATTGATGAACTTCTTAGAGAAACAAACTCTTAATCTGCCCTATTTCTTATTGTTGAGTTTCAACAAGATGAGCACCACAGTCCAAAATAACATAGGGGACATAGAACCTCATTTATATCATCATGGACTCATGAGGATTCTAGTTGAAGATCAATTGAAGCAAAACAAAGATACTTGGGAATGGTTTCTAGTGAGAAACTACTTTAAAGAGCCATCTGAGGCACCTGAAAGCAGTGCACCAAAGGCACCAAGAAGGAGTAGGAGAAAAGGAAAAAGTGTCATAATCCAAGACTCTTCTATTGGTAAAACTAAAGAAATTGGTCAAAAAGAGAAGGAGGAAAGAACTAAGGACAAGAAACAGAGAAAATTGAAGGGAAAAAGGAACTTAGAAGATGTTTACCAATCACCAGAGCCATCTGTAGAGGAATACTATCAAGTGTTATCTCAGAGACTAGTGCATCTTCGAAAGCAAGCTACCACAGCTAAGAAGGAAGAAAAAGGAAAACAAATTATGAAAGAAGAAAGTACTCGCCCACAGTACTTAAGAAGAAGCAGCAGACTCAAAGGAAAGTGGAGGAAAACAAAATTAAAAGGACCCCACTTCATCGACTTGGGTGGGGAAACACCTGAGAAACCTCCAGCTGGCCATAGTTCACCTCATCCTCTGCCAAATATTGAAGCCAACCCTCCAGATGTTGATGTAAGCCCTTCTCGGCCAGAACTAGAAGACATTCCTCCTCCTCAATAAGACTTTGAAGCCAACCCAAGAAAAACACCCAAAATAGATTCAATACAACGAGAGGCATATGATTACCTCAAATCTTTAGAGAAGACAGCTGTAGGCCCAAGCACATCATCCACTTTGCCTCACATAATACAAGATGCACAAGTTCAATCTTTGAAATAAGAAGTGTTTGAATTGGAGGTTTTAAATAGGCACATTAAACAAGAAAATGAGGCATTAAAGGAGCAAAGAAAAGTGGACAAAATCATTCATGATAATACTATGTTACATATGGGACTATGGCAGAAAAAGAACAAGAAACTAAAGAAGAAGTGCAGAAAGTTGAGCAGGGAATTAATCAATCTCAAGTTCAAATGTTTGATAAGGAAACCCAAGATGGTGGTAGCACCAAAAAAGAAGAGAAGAGGACTAGATGTACTAGCAGAGGCTTCAGAATACATAGACTAAACGGAGAAGACTAAAATTTTGGTTGCATGAGGACATGCAACACCTTCACAGTGGGGGTATGTTGAGTCCCAAACTTACATCTTCCCTATATACCTTTTTAGCCTTTTTCTCCAGTTACCTGAACCTCCAAGCTATCAAATCATTGCATATTAGTTTAAAAAGAGCATATAAATGGTTTCCTAACTATGTCTTGTGACTGCTATTTGATTTATATTTTTTCTCAATCAGCTGCGGAATCTTGTCACTTCACACAGCTAGAATCAGTTTTCGCAGCCTTTTTGTTGAAGTCTATGTTACAGGTGTCTACTAGAGAATTCGGCCACATGGGCAAGCTACAAATGATGTGGACATGGAACGTGTCCCCTTGGTTCAGCCGAATCACTCACAGAAGCCTGTGGTCAAAGCCAGTCAAATGGTGGTCAACACTGAGAGTTTTGCGGTGGCAGGACTCTGTTTTTCATCACGAGGAGGATTGCGTGGCAAGATCGTAAATCTCAGGATGTGTGCTAACACCCGGGGACTACCCATGAACTGAATCTAACAACCACCCTCTTTGGATTTATTTCTCACGGCTACCATACTGCTAGATTTCCAAATATGGTCATTTATGTGTCTGTCTACCAGCGTAGAGCTTAGGAATTAGTTATGTATTTCCTGCTATAAATAAGGCATCCTCGTATGCGTATAGGCTAGCTTTTGATATGTAATCTTGATTGTTTTTACGAGCCATCGTGCTGTGACTTAGTCCTTATGTTATGACTGTATTTCAATATATGAGAAGACACTACTTTTAATTTCAAATCCGTAATTGATTTCTGATTGGCCAAGGTTGCAGATGGCCCCTATACACCAAGGTTCTGTAGCTACTGTATAGTTTCATGTTTTCTTCATTTACGCTCTTGATGTCATAGATGTTTGTTGTATATATTACATTGCTCATGGTATTCATGTTGTTTGTTGTCCATAGTTTCTTTTATGCTTTCTAATGACTGTCAACTGATCAGTGTTTTCATTTCAAGTTCTAACAGATAGCCCGGGCAAGTGCACATAGCTTTTTGATGACTAATGAAATGATGGAATTATCTTGCCCTTCTGCTGATTTGTTTTCTTAGTTCTAATTCCAGCACTGTTTATTTCTTTCAGTTTTGTTTTGTTCATTTACTTTTCTGGAAGATAGATATTAGACTATTCATGTCATTTTCAGTTACCTCCTATAGCCAGAGCAAGTCGAATGGTGAGGGATTGAGTGTGAATGTATAGTTTGATACTAGTTTATTTACTTTTACAACTTAGTGTTTAGATTACTCATATCATTTTTGGTTCTCTCCTATAGCCAGAGCGAGTCAAATGGTGAGGGATTGAAGGACGAATGTGTAGTTTGATCTTAGTTTTATCTTATGCCATTTAGATATCAGATTACTCAATTTGTTTATGATTACCTCCTATAGCCAAAGCGAGTCGAATGGTGAGGGGTCATAATATGAGTTGATGTGATATGGCTTAGTGTACTTTTCTTACAGTTTTTTAATTGCTTTGAGTTCAATATTTTTCTTTTTTTACAGTAGCAAGGATACTCAGTTTCATAGTCACTAGTTCACTGTTTGGTTTAATTAGAATTTAGGTACATCTTTATTTTCTCTCAACAATTGATTTTATCATTGCAAGTTTGAAAACCTTTTGAACACTTTGAAGTTTGGAAATTATTTTAAAGGTCACCATTGCCTTGAACACTTTTATCTATACTTGATTCTTAGAATTACCATCTCACATTAGGAAATCAACAAGAAGATAAGTCCAAAAACAAATCAAAGATCAAAAACGATGAAGAAATAAGAAAACGGTTATCTTGCATATATACTGCACTTCACTTCAGCAGTTTACAACTCCCTGATTGACAATTTATATAGCAATTTAGGACACACTAAATTGACCAAACAATCTCTTTAAGTAGAAACAATGATATACTTTTCACCTAACTTTTAAAAACACTATGTAATCACTTATATCCTCAAATATTATAATATTTATATAAGGTGAGTTTATTTTCGAATAGGACTTCTAATTTAATTTATTATCATAATTATGAGTAGATTGTAGAGTATTCCTCCATAAATATTTAGAATATTTTAGTAGGAGTGAAGGTGAATGTCGCTTATATCCTTTTCATTAAATTAATTAATTAATTAATTAAAATATGCCCTTTTAATTAAATTAATTAGTTAAAAAAATATTATATGAACAAACTTCTAGTCTTTTAGGCATGTGGTATTAGTAAGCAATAATATTGTAATCAACCCTATTTAGAGGTTAATAATATCAATCGTAAAGTGGGTGTGAATCTACATTGTTAAGAAAAGTAGCCAAGTAATGAATCATCATATGGAAAAGCTCCCATTTGTCAGATAACATAGCTCCACATATCTGAAAATTATCTAGGATAGTTGTCTGGGTACTGAATGTGTTCAGAATTTGACCTTACAACTTCACATGTCTCACTAATCCAGGTGGCTCGAGACACAGGTAGAAGTCCAAGAGGACTCAGAGAGGGGAAAATTTCAGAGTGGTTATATTTCTCCCAAGCCCACACCATATTGAAGAGCTTGTCACCCTGATTCCAATGGTGTGAACGGCAATCAAATTTGAGCTCGTATGAGGGAGAAAGAGCTAGTCAAAGTTTTGGTCAAAGTTGGGTTGCGGGCGAGGTTTAAGTGTCCTACAAATTCACCATCAACTAGCATGGAAACTTAGCTCCCAAAAGCAGGCAAAATTGTTGCCTCTTTAATTTCTCTAATATAGACAAAATCGAAAAAAAATCTATTAGTTAATAATTTATATATATATGTATATTATTATATATATATATATTATATATATTTTATATATATCTAATATATATATATATTATATATATATATATTATATATATGTGGTGGCAGGCCATGACCTCTGCCAGCCCCATCGAACCCAACTCATTTACAAAAAAAAAAAAAAACTAATGATGGGCCGTGACCCCCGCCGACTCCCCAACAACCATACACCATGTTTGAATGGGGTGTGGGCCACCCCCGGCAGACCCACCACCCATGTATGAAGGCAGAACGGTGAAGTATGTCGTCATTAATCAAACAGTTATGACAAATTAAAACGTAAAAGGTTTTGTTATGTATTTTTTGTGGGGACCAGATTTGATCCCCCAACCTCCTTGCCTCAAGCCAAAATGACATTACCAATGTGCCAACAACCTTTTCTCAGTAAACTTCGTAGCCCATTTATATTTAAACCTTCAACTTCATTTGCACGATGAAGAACAGAGGCGGATATGAACAGAACAGAGGCATGAACGAAACAGAATGGAGGTGCTAAGAACGAAGTTCCATTCAGTGGAGCCAAGAACCGTAGTGCTGAGCCGGAACCATTTCGCACGGATTCCGAGACAGAAATCTTTTGATGCTGTGAGGAATCTTTAAGATTCTATGGGGAGGTAAAAATTCTTTTTGTCATAATGTAATCAATTTTATAGTCATTTTTCTCGGATTTTCGTAGGGAACATAATTGCAAGGTTGGATTCACCTTTGAGCAGCAGATTTCAGATTCCCAGTGGAGGAGAATCTTCAAGAATCTTGAGGGAATCTTCGAGATTCCTTGGAGGCCGAAATTTCCCAGTCAAAATGCAACTAACTTTAAACTCATTCTTCTTAGAATTTCGCAAGGATCTCAATGGTGAGATCAGAATTTTGACCTGAGTAGTAGATCTTCAGATGACCCAGAGGAGGGAATCTTTGAGGAATCTAGGGGGGATCTAAAAGATACCTATAGCCCCAGATTTTCACTTTGTCAGAATTCAGAAATTTAACAATCAATTTTACATTATTCGACGCCACAAATATGATGGTGTAATTAGATTTTCCATTTGATCATTCAATTTTTCAACCACTTTTCAAAGTGGAGTGCAGGTGTTAGCATTCAATGCGTGAGTAGTCATTTCCATGAGATTCGATGCCACAAGATTGATGGTGCAGCAAGATCCAACAGTTTATCATTGTCTTCTTCAAATAACTCCTTGATGTGAGGTATATGTAGTGGGATCATGTACTTCTTTGCCTCTTCGTTTGAGATGCATTGTGTTGTATAGGTCCCTGTTTGATGTTTGATGTGGGATCTGTTTTGTTCTCGATGTGGGATGTACTTATTGTCATGTTTTCACTGAGATCCCTTTGTCTCCATGTTTACGGGATACTCATGCGTCGCCATGTATGTTTGAATGGAGATCCATTTGATGCCATTTTCGTGGGATGCTCATTATTATCATACGTGAAATTATGTTGATAGGAGTCCTTTTTTGAATGAGAGTTCCTGCAGTGAAACATCTCTTGGAGCCACTCCTGCGTGAGGGAATATTCCTTGTATGACAAAGAAAACACATGCATGTACATCATCACTCTTTCCAGCACTTAATGTAGCAGCCTACACCATCTTAACACTGGGGCCCAAAGACATAGTCCCTCCTAGATGAACTCCGTTATCAATGTCTTGTGTATTATGTTGCTGATTATTGTCATGTTCCTTCTTCTTTACAGCATGCATATATATTCCTTTATTCTCTTTTAAATGCAATTCTAACAACATCATGGAAGTAAAAGATCTTGGTTAAATCCGGGAGTTGAGTCAATTCGGATCACTCACACACATGGATCCCATTAAAATAACCTGTAATTGATGCTCTTGAAGCCTGAAGCACAACAAGACCAGTCAACTTATAACAAACCCACATAATTAGATATGTTCTCTTGGCACTGAAAAAGGTCCAGAACCACTAGCTTAAATTGTGATAATATATTCATTCATTGGTTCTCAATTATAAACTTTTACACATCAAAATATATATTACATAACTATATAAAATTCACATATCAAGGTCATTTAACCATTTAATTCTCCATATAGTGATTTAACCATTTAACTCTCCATAATAATTAGCTTTAATTTAATTCCCTTATTGACCATGTCATATGCCTTCCACTACAGCTTTAGCCTCTACATGATGTGCTGACAAGTCCACTCATATTAATAAAAAAAACGTGGAGATGAAGTCTCCAAAATGTTAACGCGTGGGCCTATTACTGACAGTAATGATACGATGTAAAATATATCCATGGAAGCAACAATTATCTTCCTAATTAATCCATCTGCGCTCTTTTCCAGCTATTAAGCTGACCCATTGAGTTCAATCCAACCATGTATTCCCTTTCATCTTGCAATATATAGTGGTCGCGTGGACGAAAATTCAAATTCCCACAGCTACTTCATCGAAAGCGTTGAAATATCTAAAATATGAAATGGAGATAGGCCTTGACATCGTAACGTATATCATGACCACAAAAAAGATTCTTTAGATCTACGGGACTCAACTTCATCTACTATATTTCTCTTATCATCACCACCAAGCCTAACAACATTTTCTTCTGAAAATTTTCTTCTGTGGAGGAATGGGATGTTGAGAAGGGTTATGTCCTCTTTTCCATTGTGTAAAAACCATGTTGAATACGATGCGAAATACAACATTTTAGATGAATCTGGTCAAATTAGATGAGGAGTTGGACGGCAAATAACAAGTCATACCGTGACTTCTTGAATCCATATTTACTAACTCATGTTTCCCAATGTCAAATCAAATTTTCATGGTCCTAGCCTCCTCCATCCATATTCAAACTGGGCGGAGACAATGCTTCGGGTAAACGAATATGAGCTAACCCTACAGGATTCCCACACTGCGCCTTAGATTGATTTTGGCAATCTCAAATATCTCTGCGGGAAAGGTCGCACTCTAATCGGTCTCAGGTAGTATGCAGAGGGATGAAAATGTTTGGAGGACTTATCCAATGCTAGCCCCTTGTGAAAGGAAATATTAGACACCCTTCACCGGGTCAAGACTACCATAGTCAAGAATTCCACGCCACTTAAAACAAAAGAACAAACATATTTGTAGATCCACAAATCACATGTACACCCATCTATCCTAATCTATGTACAAAGAATCGAATCTCAGATATCTTCCACTTTCTAGGCCGGCCCTTGAGGGATTCAAGGATATGATACCAAGAAAGAAATTAAAAGGGAATAAATGTACACAAATTTATCACAAAATTATTCATACATTCACATCACTACAAACCAAATTACATGCATATTTATAGTGTTTATGAGATCTAATAGTGTCTAAACCAAGAAATTGTTCGTTGAGAAAATTCTTGATAAAATTCAACAACCAACAAGCTAATCTTACCTAAATATAATTATAAGCATTATTCCAAGTGCCTTCACCTCCTCTGATGCAAGGATAATTTTAGGGGCGAATGTTCGTCCTTTGGCAAAATTAAGGGTTTTTAAATTTTTAGTGGGCGAATATTTTGTATCATAGTACATTTTTACAAATCACCTCAAATAGCCCACCTTATTTTAAGGGAGAGGGTAAAAAAGGTAAATTTAGCCCTTGAAATTAGGAGTTACAACCTTCCATTCGCCCATTTTCAAGAATAGGTTTTATTTAAGTGAATCCATTCGCCCATATTCAAGAATAGGTTTTATTTAAGTGAATCCTATGGGCCAAAGGCCCAAATACCATATTTATAAAAGAGGTATGGTAAATTAATAAAAATATAAATAAATGAGAGGTATGGTAAATAAATAAAGCATTTTTTATATTTACTCCATAACTCACCTTATATACATGCAATGGTGTAAACAAATAAAAATATAATTAAAGTGGAGGTATGGTAAATAAATAAAATGTCTTTTTATACTTACTCAAAAGGTATGGTAAATAAATAAAACTATAAATAAACTAGACACATGGTAAATAAATAAAAACCTCTTTTTATATTTAGTCCATAACCCTCACAAATAAAACATTTTTTTATATTTACTCCATATGAATTTATGAATGGTATGGTAAATTAATAAAAATATAAATAAACGAGAGGTATGGTAAACAAATAAAACATTTTTTTATTTTTTTATATTAATACCATGCAAAAAACATTATTAAC
>APFE031023708.1:0-10821 GCA_000404065.3 Pinus taeda | reverse complement strand
AGCAAGAAGGAATGAGCAAAAGCACAATGGAGATCACCAGGTAAAGCAGGGACAAATTACATCAAGAACAAACAAAGACTATCAGGTAAACCAGGGGAAATCTGTCTTAAGGGTGAACAAAAGCTACAACCAGCCACAGGTAAAATCTTCTCAATTTTCTTCAAGGATGGATGACAATAGAAATTACAATCAATTGGCAGGTAGATTTGAGAATCGTAGAAGCTTCTTCAATGGACAATGTTTCTCTTGTCATAACTTTGGTCACAAAGCAGCTCAATGTGTTGCATATAAAACAATCATGACTAGAGAAGCTCAAAAACAAAGAAGTATGACTAGGATTATAAAAAGGACCTATAACAATTTTTCGGCTCTTGAAAATGAAGTTGAATGTTCTATTTGCAATAACTTTGGTCATGAAGATTCTGAATGCAGGAGCAGGTTTCAACAGACAAAGGAACAACCCTCAACCACCAAAAAATGGAGAATAAAGGAACCAAAAACAGAAAGATGTGGGATAGCCTTTTATGCAGAGGGACAGGAAAATATATGGTACATTGACAGTGGATGTTCAAAGCATATGACAGGTGATAAAGAAAAACTTGAATCATATTCTGCTTTAGAAAAGGGAAAGAAAGTTTCTTTTGGAAATGATACTCTAGCAGCTATAAAAGGAAAAGGCACTCCTCAGTTAAAGGAAAAGGTCAAAGCTGGAAATGTTTTGTATGTTGATGGATTGAAGCATAATCTTCTGAGTGTCAACCATATGTGTGATCAAGGAACCGAGGTAATATTTAGATCAAATGGATGTCAGGTTCGTGATCTTGATACAGGTGAAACACTGATCAAAGGTAGAAGAACTCCAAATAATCTATACATATTTGAAGAAGGACAACAACAATTCTATTTAAGCAAGGATGATGAACGCTAGTTATGGCACCAGAGGTTGGGGCATCTTAGCTTCTCACAAATAAGGAAAGCATGCAAATACTAGGCAGTGCGTGGTCTTCTAGATATCAAAATACCAGACAACACCATATGCAAATCATGTCAGTTTGGAAAGCAAACTAGAACTAACTTTCCGGAAAAGGAAGGATCAGCTAGCATGCCTCTTGAGCTAGTCCATACAGATGTTTGTGGTCCTCTTAGGAAAAGGACACCTCAAGGAGAAGAATACTTGATACTATTCATTGATGATTTCTCCAGGTTTGTTTGGTTAGGTCTTATCAAGCACAAAGATGAAGCTTTCGAAAAATTCAAATCTTTCAAAGCCTTGGTTGAAAATGAATCAGGTTACAAAATTATGAGCCTCAGGTCCGACAGAGGTGGAGAGTTTACCTCAAATGAATTTTTTGATTTTTGTGAAGAACATGGGATAAGAAGGGAATTCTCTACAGCTAGAACTCCTCAGCAAAATGGAGTAGTGGAAAGAATGAACATAACCGTCCAACAAATGGCTCGTGCTATGCTTGATGAGTCTGGAACTCCCGCAACTTTCTAGGGTGAAGCTGCATGTGCTGCGGTTGTTATTCTCAACAAAACAAATTTCCGAGTGAATAGCACTCAAACTCCTCATGAGCTATGGTATGGTGAGACTCCTTCGATAAAGCACTTCAAAATCTTTGGGAGCAAGTGCTATATTAAGAATATTGATGAGCATCTTGGCAAACTCGAACCAAGAGCAGATGAAGGCATTCTTCTTGTTTATTCTCCACACAGCAAAGCATATAAGTGCTACCATAAAAGGCTTGGAAGAATTGTTGACAGCATTGATGTAGTAGTTGATGAGAAGGGTTACATTCCTAGGCAAGTAAATCATGAAGATATCGAAGAAAATGAAGACTACCCTCAAAGACGGAATGATGAAGAAGAATAGGAACCTCAAGAAGAACCAGAGGAGCAGGTAAGGATAGAAGAGAAGACTCCATCCAGATATGTTCAGAAGAATCATCCAGAATCTCATATTTTGGGGCAGAAAGAAGCAGGTATACAAACAAGAAGAACAGTTGCAGAAGCTTCAAGCTATTTGGCTCTACTCTCTTCCACTGAACCACAAAATGTGAAAGAAGCATGCATGGATGAATGTTGGGTAAAAGAAATGGATGAAGAACTTGAGTAGATCGAGAAGAACAATACTTGGGAGCTGGTTCCTAGACCAAAGGATAAAAATGTTATAGGGACAAAATGGGTCTTCAAAAATAAATTGAATGAAAATGGAGAAGTAATTAGAAACAAGGCCAGACTTGTTTGTAAAGGGTATGCGTAGCAAGAAGGAATAAATTTTGAAGAAACCTTTGCTCCGGTTGCAAGACTTGAGGCCATCCGAATGTTCCTTGCTCTCCCAAGCTTTAAAAAGTTCAAAATATTTCAAATGGACGTGAAATTAGCCTTTCTGAATGGAGACTTAGAAGAAGAAGTATACATTGAGTAGCCAGATGGTTTCATTCTTGGGAATGATCCAAGTCTTGTAAGCAGACTGAAAAAGGCGCTTTATGGTCTCAAACAAGCTCCAAGGGCTTGGTACTATCGCTTGGAAATACCTTCATCAACAAGGTTTTCAAAAGGTTCAGCAGATAGCAATCTTTATATAAAAATTGAAAATGACAAATTGCTAATACTTGTTGTGTATGTAGATGATATTATCTTTGGTAGCAATGAAGAAGCTATGAGTCAAAGCTTTGCCTTGGTGATGCAGAAAGAATTTGAAATGTCCTTGCTTGGAGAACTGACATACTTTCTTGGATTGCAAATCCAACAAATTGAAGGAGGGATCTTCCTGTCTCAAACCAATTATCTCAAGCAGATTTTGAAAAAATATGGCATGGAAGATGCAAAACCAGTATGTACACCCATGGTAACAGGATGAAACCTCAATACAAATGATGAATCAGCAACAGTGCATCAACCAACCTACAGATCTATGATTGGAAGTCTACTTTATTTGATAGGTACTAGACCAGACATCATGCATGCAGTGGGAATAGTTGGAAGATTTCAGGCAAATCCAAAGGAACCTCACCTTCAAGCAGTGAAGAGAATTTTCAAATATCTTCAAGGGACTCAAAACTATGGCTTATGGTATCCTAGAGATACAGATCTCACACTTCATGCTTATACAGATGCAGATTGGGCCGGAAGCGTGGATGACAGGAAGAGCACAAGTGGTGGTGCATTCTTTATGGGTTCCAGATTAGTATCTTGGTTCAGCAAGAAACAGAGTTCGATTGCCCTGTCTACAGCTGAAGCAGAATATGTTGCTGCTGCATCTTGCTGCACTCAACTTCTTTGGATGATGCAGACCTTGTAGGATTTTCAAATCACTTGTACACCACCTATCTCCATCTTATGTGATAATACAAGTGCAATCAGCATTTCAAAGAACCCAGTCATGCATTCAAAGACCAAGCACATACCGATCAAGTATCATTTTCTCTGGGAACATGTACTTGAACAAAAGGTCAACTTGGAGTATGTTCCTTCTAAGGAACAAGTTGTTGATATACTCACCAAACCATTGCCCAGGGAGAACTTTGAATACCTCAGGTAAAAGCTGGGGGTTGTTGATGCATCATCCTGTTGTTGAATCTCTTCTGAGAGTTGGTTGTACGCAAGGTTCATCTGGGTATATGCGTACATGTGCTGGTTTGCAGATTGGTCAAAGGTCGAATGGTACAGGTTCAGGGGGAGCATATAATGCATTGTTGGCATTATGGTAGCACAGAAGGAGAACATGGATGTTGATCTAAACATGGCTGCAATATGTCTCTATCTCCTTCATGGTCATTTATGGTGTTTGGTGGATTATGATTCTTCTTTGCAGATTTGGTTTATAGTCAAGGGGAGCATGTTCTTAGGGGGAGCATAAACCCTTTGCCTTTGATGTCAAAGGGGGAGAATGACATTGAGGATCTTGAGGTTGCCATCAAGTCCAAAGGGGGAGATTGTTGGCATTATGATTCTGGTATGACTCTATGATACAGATGTTGTACTTGATGGCAACTCACTCAAATGGAAATGGTCTGTTCAGGCTCTCAAAATGATGGAAATTAAGAGGCTCGCAGGTGAATGGTTCAAAAGGTGCGAACCCGCAGGTTCACCGTGCAGAAGGTGCAGTCATACTCGCAGGTTACCCGTTCAGTAAGTGCGGACCCTAGTGCACACACTTCAAGGCAGTGAAGCACACTCACGTGGGGCTTCTTATGTTTGGCTCGTGGTATTTAGCTCGCCTTTTCTAATGCCATGGTTTTGGCCCGTGGTATAGGATCTATTTTAGCCCCGGTTTGGATCCCTTGTATTTGTTATTAATGGTTTTGTCCCATGGTGTCAATAAGGGCTTGACTATAAATAGGGAAGGAGATCACTTGGCTAAAGTAACTTTTCAATTGAATATCTTGTGATCTGAAATTTTGGGTGATTGAAAGCTAGATCTAATTCAAGGAGATAACTTAACTTAAGGTAAATCTATTGGCATGTCATGATCTCTTGGGCGCATGAACAGATTTGTGGATCTGACTGACTGTGGCACATTGGTGTACTGAAAAATCTGGCCCTAATCAGAAGTCTGCAGGTGATCCGAAGGTGCAGTGCGTGGGTACGCAGCGTAGTCAAAGGCAAAGTGCGTGGGTATGCAGCGCAGTACGGGGTACGCAGTACAGGAGAAGGCACAGTGCAGGGCGCACGCAACACAGTCAAGTGTGAAGTGCGAGGTACGCAAGCTTGAAGAAGGCACAGTGCGGGTCTACGCAGTAAGTCAGAAGTGAAGGTGCAGATCTGAAGGAAAGTTCGCAGAGTAGAAGAACAACCAGTGCGGATCTACGCAGTTCTGTCTCAAAAGAGTTGTGGACATACGCAGGCCCCTGTTGGTGGAGTTGCGGTCTTATCTTGAAACAATTGTTGATTGTCTTTTATCTATTACAGCAGAGTTTTGGGGTTAGATTTTTGGTATTCTTTTCTGTTTACAACATTCTGAAGAGTGGGTAATTCATTGGTTTATTGAACAAGGAGATTGGGTGATTTTCATGTACTTGATGATTATTTGATGTTCATGGATCCAGTTTGAAAATTAATGAAACGTGGTCCTTAAAAGAGCCAAGGGGGTTGTAGCTCCCTTCCCGGAGAAACTGGAAAACAAGAGAGAGTTGTAACTCTCTGCAGGTTGCAGCCTGCGTACTGGTAAAGGACTGAACCAATACAAGATCATTGTGAAAGGAGTTTCTAATTGAAAGAAGATAGAGACATATTGCAGCAGGTGGTTTTCACCCACATTGGGTTTCCACCTTATATATGGTGTTCTTTGGTGTGACTATCTGTTTTTCTTGTTCATGCTCATTATTTTAAGGTACTAACATACAAATAATAATTCAAAGTATAAATAAAGAAGATATATTGAAAATAATTTGATAATACTGATTCACCCCCCCTCTCAGTATTATTTCCAATAAATAAATCACAGAGTGATTTATGGATTTATAAAAATATGCATTTCTTGTAATTTTGTATTTAATCATTATAAGTTGAAGGCGTAAAGTAATGGATAAATGAATGGGAAATAAAGTCATATTGTGAAAGAATGCCTTTGAGCATATGTATGTAAAAAGATATTTTAATGAATAAGAGTTCATGCATAATTGGGAATATAAGAATTCTATGTGAAGCGTGATATGATTATTTGATTTCAAAGAAAGCATGGAAATCTATTTTGTGACTGACATATCAATTCAATCCAATAACCTTTGGAAAATTGAATTATCACAAAATTGTGGATTATTAGTTTCATGACTACTAGAAAATATATCATTGTTTGTTATTCTTAATATTGTAGGTTCGTGGAAGTGAAGATAGAAGGAAAAGTCAATTTTCTTGCATCAATTGATATCGAAGATGGTTAGCTTTTTCAAGAAGAGAGTCATAGAAGAGAGAAGAGAGTTGTGTAGCACAAGGAGATTTGAGATTTGAAACAGTGCAATAGGTAATCTAGTCTTTATATTTATGAATTGATTAGTGCAAAGGAATTGATGTTTGCAAGTAGCAACTGAAGGAGAGTGATAGTGGATCATAGCTTGGAAGATATGAAAAAGAAAAAACATTGTAGTACAGTAAGTTCTCAAAATAAACCAACCAAGTAATTACAACAACCGAAGGAGAAGAGGTGTGCTTGAGAAGGTTCTAAGGAGAGAACTAGAGAAAATACCAAAAGATCAAGCTAGTGAAGAAAGCTTGATGAGGTATTGAGTAGCAGAAGAGGAGACTTTTTATTGAGGAGAGGCTTAGTTTTAGTGCAATATAGATCATGGAGAAGCTCACAAAGATAGAGATAAGGATGACCATAGAGGGACATAACAAATATTTAGGTGGAAAGCCACAACAAAAGGAAAGAAAGAGGAAAACAAGTGATTAGAGTTTAATAGAGAACTTGCTGAATTGAAAGCATGAATGCATGTGCTTATGGAATAGCTACAACAAGATGTTGAGGACTAGAGATGCAGATGGGTGCCATGAAAAAAGGTGAAGTGGCACAAGTTTTAGGTAAAGCTAGAACATTAGTTAGGTATTCAATAGAGGATTGAAGAACTCAAGGAAGCCAAGATGAATGTGTGGTTTTGTGAACCATAGTAGGGACCATTAGTTGGTGAGGATATTGATGAGGATAATGAGAAGATATCTACAGAAGATCTTTTGAACTATGTGGAAAGTTCATAACAATATTAGGAATTGATGATTGAGTCATAGAATGAGGCCACATAGTCTTATGATTTTAAAACTAATGATTTTTGTATAGTTGCAGGTGTTGATGAAGTTAAACAATCACTAAGAAAATTACTATTATGGAGGAAGATGAAACATCATTATTTCATAAGGAAAATTAGACTTGAAATCATACACACTGGGTGAATATAGTTGATGGTGCACAACTGCAAAAACTTGTTTGTGAAGAGAACATGGGAAAATTAGTTCATGGAGACAGTCAAAGAAATGACATAGAAAAGCATTCAGATGAAATGCTCATGAATTTTGAGGAAATAAAATTGCTCGAAAGTCTAATAAGAGAACTTTGCATTATATCCAAAGAGGAGAAATTTTTAATAGTGCCTAGTAAGGAAGAATTTCCTATTACATCTAAGGAAACAAAGGTGAATTTTAGTTTTAAAACTAATTATATGTTTGCAGGTACAAAAAAAATATGATGAAGTTGAATCTATAGTAAAGGAGATGGAATCTATGTTAATTCCTATAGATGAAGACAAAGGATAGCAATAGGAATTAAAAGAAGATGAGATGAGTGAGGTTAAGGAAAGTTTCTCTCATGAAAATGAAATTTTATTTTATTTTCAACAAGAAGATACAAACTGGGAAATTGTTTTGGAGGAGAATAAAGAAGATAGTCAGCAAGTTGCAAAAGGTAAATAGGAATACCATGAAGAATTTAATGAACCAAGTATTTGTTGTAATGAATGTGTAGAAAATTAAAGTTAATATTTCATAAATAAATTATGGAGAAGGCATTCAAGTGTCTTACAACTCTTCGAAAAAAAATATTATTATGGAGATAATGAAATGAGAATGGCAACCATAAAAATTTTAAATTCCAAAATACCAATACAAATAAGCAATGCTAGTAGTGTCTTCCAGTAAAAGCATAAGTTCGAGATTGAAATTAAAGAAATAAATATGTTGATGAAGAATACACATAGATGGAGGTATTGTAGGAAGAAGGAGACACATAACAATGTGATATAGTTGACTGCATAAGTGTACACCAACAAAATTAATAGAAGACTGCAAAACAAGATTTAAAATCTAGGAGGAAGGAAGGTGATGGAACGAGATGTAGAAGAACAACAACCAAATTGCAGAATGTGGACAACTACAAAACAAAGTTTTGGATCCATGATAATTTAGACTTTAATGAAACATGTTTAGGAGGTCATGAATTATTTCTACCTTGGGAGTGTGATGCAAGAGCATTAGAGTTTCCAGGCCAACAAGCATTTTGAAGAAAAGCTCCAAAAATTATTTCAATATTATAAAGGAATTATAATTCCTTAATTGTAAAATTCTTATATTCTTTTAATTATTATAGATTACTTTTAGAAAATTTATGTGTTCGCTTGATGGGGCTTGACCCGGGTTTGGATTTAATTAGTGAAACCAATCCCTACACTACTGGCCCTTTCAGCATCAGTGTACGGTGCACGGGCTGAAGTCTCATCGGAAGCAGTATGGGGGGATGTTGGAACCAAGTTTCCACACCCTTGAGATGTCCGAGGGCTCAATTTAGTCCAACTGTGCCTACCTACGGACAGGTTACTTCATGCACTATTCTGACCTGCGATACCTTTGTGATCTGCTATAATTGTCCTTTGCACAGCCATAACAAAGGGCCTGAGGTGATTTCGCGCTGCTATGGCAATGATCTGCACTATTTCCCCAAGTTACATCATGTAGCTTAATTACCCTCTTATAGATGTTAGTCAACTTTGTGTAACCAGACACTTTAACTCACGCTCACTTAATCTACACAGTCATATACATTCGCGCACCATATAGATAACAGAAATGCAATTTATACCCAATATTATCAATACAAAAAACAGGAAATAAATACACAGAATTGATGTGAAACTTCTCTTTATTAATGGTTCAACAGTTACGGACTCGACTCACCCTACGCACTCAGCTGCAGGGGTCAGTGCACTCAATTGCAGACTACTATGCCTTTGCGCACTTAATTGTAGAGCCTTATCCTAGTCTATGACCCAAAGACTTGGCTTTACACTTAGATATTCTGCTATGCTTCTATTCCATGATCACTACTTGAAATAGATTATGTCTCAACTACTTAGAGCCTCGCTCTATTTATACAATCCCATGGTCCACAGACCATCGGTAAATATCTAAAGCTAACATTACATTACAAAATTGAGGGTATAGAACCCTATGACTCATTTACAACTCGTGCTCTATGCCCACAAAATGCAGATTATTTACATCGGATTTACAATTTTTAGCAAAAATATGGGCTTTAAGCCCCAAAATTTTCCTTGGGGGATCCTGCACCCAACAAGCCCCCAACATAAACATCGTGACTCACCCTCGAGTCACTCTGTCGGTGTGGAGATCTTTTCACGCAATACTCCCATCTCTGCTTGGACTACTGCAAGGTCGGCAACGCACTGAGTAGCTGCCTGCTACACTTCCTGGACGCATTGTTTAGAAACCATTGTAGCTAAACTACTTCCCTAAACCTGTTCCTGCGTTCCCTGCATCTGCATGAGCTTTACTTCAATCGAGGTGGTAATGACAAGCACCTCATTAATCCATGGTTGTACACGTGCCTTCAAAATGGCTTCCTTATGTCGTGCAGCGTCTACCTGTTCCTTCAGCGCTTTTTCCTGCTGCATCTGCATGAACCTCTATGTAAGGGCCACTGTCTGTGTAATCCATTTGACTTCATCATACTTCTGTTGCAGCTCACATGCCTCTGTTTCTAAGCATTGCATGTTCAGGTCCTCCTACAGAGTAGAGAGAACCTTGAATGACTCCTCAAATAGCCAAGTGAAGTCTTCCACTATGTTGTTGATCTCCGCTATTCCTGTTGTAATGGTGTTGGCACACTATTCCTTCACCTCTAGTGGAGTTGAAGGTTGTGCCTTCGATTGGAGTTCGGTTATCTGAAGGTTTAGCTCCAGCTGAACCTTGGCCATCTCTTCATTTGCCTCGTGCACCCCTACTGAGTTTCTGGATGTGAGCCTCCACTGGGTCTTCTGTTAGGATGGCCAACTCCGGGACCATCTGGTAGGCATCCTTGACCACCTGCACAATCTGTCGGTTCTGCGCCACTACCTTGTCGCGTTGCAAGCTCAATTGTTCCATATTGATTCACTGCTCTCTCATGACCTGGAGCCTACGACCCTCCCTAGCTCGCAGTTCTACACTCAATCTATCCTACAGAACATAGAGCATATCCCTAGGACGCGCAATAATGTTTATTCCAACTCCCTTAAGTGCACTAACCATAGGCCTATTGGCCTCATTTTCGGTAACCAAATCTCTCTCTGGTAGCACTATAGTGTTAGTCATGTGGGCACACAAAATTTCCTCAGTCGCGGTTGTGCTTACTGTGAGGTTGGTCGATAAAGTACCAATCTAAGAAGTGTGCACTTGTAACTCCTATATCTGTGCTCGGAGGGCCCCCAACATTATCTATTTTTCCTCCATAAACTACTGAAGGGCCTCCGCAGTGACATTGCACACCATCTCCCCAATGTCATGGAGATCCCCCTTAGTGAGGGTGATTGGGTCGAAAGAAGTCTTTGAGGCCTTTGACTTCTTCCATGGCCCCACCTGCTCTCTTGAGCACTGTCACTTTAGTTGTGTGAATGTTCTCTGTGGATCGGTGCCACCTTCCTCTAGATCTGTCTCTTGTTCAGGTGAAGGCATCCTTTCTCCCTTGCACTCCTTCTCAGTTGCCCTCTACTGCTCTTCTGCTGCCTTCGTAGCATCGTGCACCTCTTGCACCTTCCCTGCTACTACTTCATTCCTTCTCTTCTCTTCCAATTGCACCATCCACAATTTGGCCTCCTCCTTTTTCCTCTGTGTAGTGGACTTCTCTATTTCCACCGAGGAGCTAGCTAGAGGGTGCCACTCTGGTGACCATGACTCAAGGACAACGAATATGACATCTTCTATCACCAGATAAGGTATCTCCTTCCATGCCTTCACCAGGTCCTTCCTCGCCATGATGTACACTTGATGAAAGTTCGCCTTGCACTCCGCAAAGGTCTGTAGACTATTATAAATTGTGGGCAATAACCGTAGCTTTCA
>APFE031023701.1:0-27105 GCA_000404065.3 Pinus taeda | reverse complement strand
TTCATTCTTTTTCTGTCGAATGGGCTCATGCTTTTGTTACCATGTTTTTTTTAAAGGGAAATATCAAACGCACATCTTGCCCATAGGGCTTCCATTTATGTTTTGCTTTTATTTATAATTTAGTGTTCATTTAATTTTTATTTTAAAATTTTATTTACTTTTGTAGATGTTTGTAGTAGGGTGTTGAAAAGCTTTGAGATCCAAGAGTTTGATCGATATATTATGTTATTTATTTTTTATTTTATTTAATAGTTGTTATATGAAATTTATTGAATATTAATATGATTTTTTATTTAAAATTGCAAAGTAATATGTATTTAGGGTAAGTGTCTTAACAAATTTGCAAAACTCTTTTTAATAAGTTTAAAAAGAGCAAGTAGAAAATTGTGTGTGTACGAATATTTACAATGAGGGGCGTCCTCCTTGATATATAAGAATATAGGAATTAGTGTAACCATATAAATGAAATGGCTAGCAAACTCAAATGAACATCAAAACACTCAGCTCATGATATATTTCACATAGCCAAGCCAAAAAAAAAATCATGAACATCTCAAAACTCATAATTAAATTTGTATTAAAACTCATAATTAATTTGTCTTCCATAAAAATTTTCTATTTATTACTGGAGTAAGATTTTTGTCCATTTTACTTTTCTAGGAAATAAACTTATTAAGGGCTTTTAGAAATGTAACTGAATATTGTTTATCAATCCTAATGTAGTTGGATTTGAGATCTAACCACATATGAGGGGCTTGGGTGGAAGTGAATTTTTTAAACCAATTTGTGTAAACTCAACCCTAATGTAGTTGGTTTGAGATCTAACAATGTATGAGGGGCTTGCTAGATGGGAATCTTTTAAACCAATTTATGTCAATAGCAAGTCACATATATATTTCTATGAATTATTATTTAGTATTTACATTTCTTCTACTCTTCCATTGTTATAGTTAGCCCAGTGAAAAACATTTTTTTGTGCTTAATTTCCTAAGAAAATGTAGCACTGTAGAAGACTTGAACATTTTTTAGCAAGCGAGCTTTCCGTCTTTTGCCTGGCTACTATTGTCAACATCCCATTTTGATATGGCTTCTTGAAACTTATGTTTTTTTTCATACCCACATTTTAATTTGATCTTAGGTATGTTCTTAATAATTTTATCAAAGTATGCATTTCACCATGAACATTATGCATGCTTAAATTAAAATCAGATTGAATTAACTTCATTGCATGTTCCTATTTAATATTCATGCAAACTAGTGTGGTACTCAATGGTCATTGTAGGCGTTGATGTTCAACATTTAAACCTAGTATTCAAAATGCAGTTTATTTATAGTTCTACGGATAAAGAAGGAAATGGTATCTCTTAGTTTTCTGAATTGTTTCATTGCCATATTGTTCGACTACATCATACCAACATATCTATCTATATATTATTATTAAATTATTATTTTATTTTATATATATAGGACTATATCATACCATTTTTTTTAGGTTAGCTTTGTTTTGTATCCTTAGTTGGTAACAAGTAGATATTTGTGAAGACATTTTCTAGAAATAGTTAGGGAATTAATTAATTCACTCGAAATACTATAACTCTAAATGTAGAAAGTTATAACATTATTGACTATGTGAAAGTCAAGATTCAACAATAAAATTTGTTAAAAAGCAATTGCAATGTGGATGGGATTTAATTGATCAAATAAACAAAATCATTTTATGCCTTATTTTCTACCTCATCTTACAAGTGGGATACAAAGATTTATTGAGATTTGGAGTAGCAAAACCATTATTTTGAGTTGGAGAGCTCGTACACCATTGATAATATGAGGGAAAATATTTGACACAACGGTATACATCTTTCTTGGTGATGTTTAATCTTCCTAGCAAGAAAGTAGAAAATCGTTGTTGCTTAGGTTATTATAACATCAAAAATGAATCAACTCTTCACTTGGGTTTGTGTCTAAGAGATAAAATCCATATCATGGTCAAAACTACAAGTAGGAAGAAAGTTACTCTTGAGGTTGAGAGGTTAGATACCTTTAACAAAGTTGAGGCCAAAGTTCAATACAAGGAAACATTTTCTTGAGATTGTAAAAGATTGATATTTGTTAGAAAGAAGTGAGAAGATGATAGCATTGTGGTCAATTATAACATTTACAAGAATCTATACTACTTCTTTGCCTTAATCTTCAAGGGGTTAAGAGGGGAAAAAATATTTAATTTATTGCATTCTCTTGTGAAGAAATCAATCCTTTGTAAGCACCAACTTATAGTAATTGTTGGCTCCAACATGAACTCAACCATCACTACACCAGAACATGGACTTCAAATCAGTCCTGAGCTAGATATTAAAAGACATAACTCATCCCTAAAACATGGCCTTCAAACATCAAAGCATGTCCTCTGAAACTCGGCCTTCAAACCACATAACTCATCCCCTTAAACTCGGATTTTGAAAAGAAAGTATTCATCCTTGAAAAAGATAAATAAAACATACAAAAGATCTTCCCCAAGCAAAAAGACAAAAATCCTTCAAATATGTGCCAAAACCTTCCATAGAGAACTACTTCAACACAGATGCATTTCACTTCTTCTTAGTTCATGAGGTATGAACCTCAGACCTTCTCCCTGGCTCTACTAAAACTAGAACCAAATTATTGAGTCGAGTGGTTAGAGAAGTTCATTTTCACACCTATTTATTTGTGTTTGGATTTTTGGTTAGGGTTGACTTGTCCACTAGTTGGGATGACTTGCTCAATTGGCATAACATATAGTGAGTATTAAAAAATTCATTTATCCTCAACTTTGAGAATTTATAAAGAATTCCATATATGATTGGAACGGTCTTGGAAACAACTTTCTAACCATATATTTTATGCCCCCATTTGAGCTGGGTATTTGGAGAAAATTAACCTTCAAAGGTAGAGTACCTAATCAGATGGTTCATATTAAAAAAATATTTGATATCTCCTCATTCCTATAGAATTAGAGGGAGTTCCATATAACGTTGGAAAAGTATCATAATTTCTTATTTGACTATATAATTTACTCTTTCATTTGGACAACCTTTGACATCAACAACAACCATTTTCAACACTCATCACTTCTAAGTTAAGCAAATGAAGAATCTTCTATTCTACATGTGTTGTGATGTCCATATGAGCGAGCCAGTAATAGGTCTAGTTTTATGGTGATTGGTTTGCAAAGACCCATTAGATGAAATTTCAAATGTCAGTGGAACAAGATGATCCATGTTCATGTTCTAATTTTCTCTCTTCCATTTGGTTACTACAATTTGAAGGGGATTAAATTTGTTATAATTCTCGACCCCATTACAAGCAACTTGTCTACCATAACACTGATACCAATATTCTCATCATGATTTGGCCTTGCTTTCCTCCATCCCAAGTTACCAAACCTTATATTCACTACGATGTTCATATCATCTAACCTCATATCAAACTCTTGGATTCCATGCTAAGGAAAAGCAAAATCCTCTGCCGTATGTGCATTGTAACCTGAAGGTATAATTCAGTGGAGGAAAGCAACACATTGATCTGAAGAAAAGAAGAAAATAAGCATGATGGGAGAGATATTGGCCTCTAAAGGTTGGGAGAAGCAACTATGGTGATCTGAAGCATTTAATATTAAAACGAAACATGGGCCTATAGTGTAAGACCTCAAAATAAAACAGTCATCCCCAGTGATTCCCAACAATGTAAGGCCCACCACCCTTGTTGCTATGCTACCTCTTAATGCCATTGATCCTACTCCAAAATTGTACATCGCTTGGGTTTAAGCTCATTTGTGAGCAATTGCTAGTGGTGGTGCTAAGCTATTTTTCCTCCTCTTTTTCGCTCCACGCATCCTTGGCTACCACCCTTGAATGTTAATCAGGTGCTCAATATTTAGCTCAAAACCTCAATGATCGCACCCGTCTCAGAAAAAGGATCTGAATGCAACTCGTTTCACTGAAAATCAAGTTCGTATGAGGAAGATGTCACGTTCCATCCACTTTTCCAAACAGAAGAAATTTTTAAAAAAATTGCAGAGTCAATAGTCTGTACTGCTAATGTGGCAAGTGACTGTGCAAGGTCAACATTGGTCAACAATCCAATTAGGCCTCGAAAAGTGTCATATTTTTGTTAGTTATCAAATATGGTGACGTGGCATGATTTGTTTGGTTATTGGGGGACGAATGAGGAGGGGACAAGTGGCAAGCCTAGAGGTTGCCACGTCTCCCTCCCAAAAGGTCAGCTCAGTGTGCAGTGGAACAAATTTTGTGGCAGGCTGGGTGGTCGAACATGGGACCTGTACTAAACAACCGCAACACATTTCCATTACACCACCACATTACTGCTTAACCATTATGTTTACCGCACCTATTTCAAGTTTAATGTAATGCAAGTTGGGGGTTAAGAGGGCCAACTCGCAGGCCAACCCTCCCATGTGAACGCTCCATTGGTGGTTACGGTCATATGTATTCAACAGTCATCATAAATTGTGCCACATAAACCATAACCATTAGCATTATGCCATTACATGTGTCCGCCTCCACCAACACCACCGAAGTTAACGGTTATTAAAAATGTGGTTTGCGTTAATCACGTTTAGTGGTTAATTAAGTGCATTTTAAAATTAATTAACTCTAGTTTAACTTGGCAGAAATTATGGCAGACCTCCAGAATTGGTGCTAACTCCAGTTTTAGTGGATTCAATTGGAGTTCCTCCAGTTTTAGAGGATTTTTCCTAGGGAATGCTTTTCTGACCACAACTGGAGCAAAATTTGAACAAATTGAGCTAGAAAAAAGGTGTTCCTAGCTAATTTGAGCATCCTGAACACATTGAATAAGGTTTAAGGAGAATTATAGCTTTGTAAACAACATTTTTTTTACCACATTGAGCTAATACAGAGGCCCAGACCATGGACGCTAGACCAAGGAGATGTAGCCCAGGACGGGTGAAATCCTTCATCGAAACACTGTGTTAAGAGTTCATGTTGATGGTTTGTTGTACTTTTCATTAGTTTTTTTCAACACTTGTTTTTAATGCTATTTTTCTCATGTATTTCACCTAAAACTTGATAAAATTTACATGTTTCTAATCATGAACACCATAAGAGAAACATGCACAAGAAGCAATTGAAAAGCATTTTCTTGTAAATCTGAAATTGAAATTAGCACAACAAAAAAAACATTCAACAACATATCAAGTAGCTCAACAAGTTGAGTTGAGAGAGTGGGAGCATGTGAAAAACTATCAACTTCCAATTTGAAAATGCAATCATTGAAATCATATTGAACTAAGTGGAATATTCAAAAATCATGAGAACTTAGTCAGTTACAACTGCCTCACATGGAAATGGTCATAGATGAATGACTTACTTAATTTATTTGAATCCCAAAAGACGATATCTAATATAATGCACTGCAAAAACCCCTCAATACTTAAATAGTTCAATACTCTAAATTAATAATTTTGAAAGACTTTGGATTCATGTAGAATGTCTTTATAGGATAAGAAACAACAATATATTGGTAGGTCAATAGAAAATTTATGACATAAGAAAGTTGAAACACTATCCACAATATAATTTTCCAACTGCAACAATTTTTTTAACCATGGTAGTATACCTTCTCTATAAATAATTTAAACTCAAGATGACATACCTGTAGAGAATGTTTAGTAACATTAATTGGAAAATATTTTTTACATTGAAATGACTCCACTAGACTTTGCAACGACCAATCATTTACATGTGTCCATAAAAAAAGATATCATAAATTAGGTAACTCACAACAGTTGTAATAGCCGAAGAATATACCTACCTAAAAGACACCATAGATGCTTGTCGTACCACAATTCAATTAGAAAAATGAATATGTTGAAAGGTATGCTATTTGTTGAACTTAATTAAAAATAAAAATATGTATCATTTAAAATATAAAATAAACTTTACATGAATTTAATAGTATGTAATTTTGGTTTTCCAAAAGGAAAATGACACATGTATTCCATGTGAAAATGCATATCAATGGATTCCAAAAATAACTTCATAAGTTACCTTCATAGAACTACGAACTTCCCCTGATGGGGGTGCATATGCGTTGGTACAAATGGCATGTGATCGGCCATCCAGGCCTGCCTCCCCTCCATGTGAATATTAATGTTGCAGTGATGACAACACTCGATACTTAGTCCTCTGGCATGACACTCCTCCTCAAGCACTTTGAGGATAAATGTGAACCTTTGTACATGATTTAGCTCAATTTGACAGTTTGGGCAATGAGTTTGGCTGGTAATGAGTTTGATAGCAATCAGGTTTGTCTTTATGGTGCCTCATAGGGGCTATGGCCTTGGGTGAGGAAGGAAAAGGACACTTGTAGTAGCTTGAAGTGGTTCGACATCAGTTTCCTAGTCTACCCTTCGAACCATGGTACAAAGACAGTCAAAAGTCTAGTTCTTCTCCCTCGCTTCTATTTGGCAACAAAGACTTTTCATCACTCTGCTAGCTCCTGGACCCTCTCTTGCTTGAGCGAACTGCCACAGATCTTTACAAGTGCATGGAGTTTTATTTGGCATCTCGTTTTTTATGCTTTGAGGTCGGGTCTCGCCCTTAGCCCGAATGACATTTCAGTCTCTCGGCCAACATTTGGGGGTGGGGGTTATGTTGTTGTGCATCCTTGGGGAGGTGTCTTAGAATTATTTTACTCTGGAACCTATGTTGGGTAAAATTGAGCCCTTCTCACCTTATTGGTAGTAATATAGCAACGTTGGATACATTGTAGCACCCGCTGTAATGATCCCCATCCCCCTCCTAGAAATTTTGTCAATAGTTCTGGTTTCTTCTTGTGTTTGTCACAACATGCTAAGGCCATATAGCCATATGAAAATAATGTATGTAAATTGTGTACGTTGGTATTCTCCAGACCCCAATCTCAGAAAGTTTGGTTGGAATGAGGGAGTGGGCGATGTTGAGAGCATTTTTGTACGCTATTTTATTTTGAACATCTAATGAAAGCCATTTTGAAAGGAAAAATAAAAGAACAATGACAACGATACTCTCATTTCCTTATGGTGTTAAAAATGGAATGTAGATCATCGAATTTATTGAGCTCAAAATATGCCTTCCTCTCCTCTTTACCAAAGTTAAACCTCATTACACTTGTCGGATTTACTAGATCAGATGGCTATCACTCCCCGCCGACTTCATCACTTTCAAGAATGAGCCCTCGACCCGCTTCCCAGGCTATCGGGTTGTGGCATTGCCTCTATATATTGTTGGGCGAGGAAAGTTTGAGAAGGTAAGTGGGCTCTTGAGAAGTTACAAGTGAATAGATTAGCTTTTGTGAAGGAATTGTTTGTTACAAACATGTCAAGCGATTGCGCAAACTGTGACTACGCTGACAAGAACCACTACACATATGTTTTCTTTTAGTCTCAATTTCTTATCAATCTCTCTTCATTTTCCTTTTAAAATTTCGTGTCATTTGTCACGATTTCAAATTTAGCTACATCTGAGCTCATTCGATTTTGTGTTGTTTTGTTTCAAAGTAAAAAGGGCTTCCAGATGGATGGTATTGTGGAGACCGCTTATGAAATGGGGTATTGAGTTATATGTAGTAGTTATAAGTTTCATTTCCATGGTTTCGAAATGATATGATAATTGAATGTATTTTGATTTGATGTGAACATGCATGGTGGAAATGTATCTATGGAGAATGAATGCAAGTGCGGCCCCAACTGCCAGTGCGGTTCTTGCAGCTACCACACCTGATTCAAAATATAGTCTCTTCAATGGTGGTTTGCAATACGGGTGTTATGAGTCCAATATAATCTCTTCAATAATAGTTGTCTCTCCAATTGGAGTGTAATAAGTCCAGTATGTTCCACCAGGCATGATGTTACTATACTAGGAATTTTAAATAGAGACTCAATTTACATAGGTTTGGGATTTTTAGTGTCGCTTGTATTGTTCGTGGCATGCCAATTACTATGCTACTCACCTTAAGCCATATTTGACGCTTTTGGAAAAAAATTTCTCTGGTTTGTATTGCAGGGTGAACCATATGGGGAATTCCAATTATTTAATTGAGGGATACTATTAATTGCGTTGATGTTTAGGTGCGCGAAATTTCCTTATGGGGAAGTTCATTTTTCGGAGTTCCTCTACACAATGATTCTTTGGCACAATGAAATTCAAAGTGGTGGTATCTACAAAGGATACTACGTATAAAAATTATTTGGAAGTTTGAGATCTTAACATTAATCTTTATATAATAATAATATGTGCCGTACTTAATTTTTTTTTTAATACAATTTCTTAATTGTATGTTTCAATCGTACATATACTGTAATTTATGGTTGTTATTAATGATAAAACTTTTGAACCAAAATTCCCTTTTAGATAACACTTAGGCTTGGTTGATTAAATGGTCCATATGATATTGCGTAGGGATTTGTTGAACTTCTTTTGGTACATTTCGTGGTTATAACATCTTTGTACTCGTAAAACGACACTCTTGGGTCGTAGTGACACACACTACACTCGTTGCACTTGGGGAATGTGTATAAAGTGATGTTTTCATGTATAGTCATCATTGTTCAAGTATATTTAAGTTTTCTTGAGGAGTTTGTATGTGTCGTGCGTGGTTCTATGTCTAAACTCATCATGTTCACCCCTCACCTCATATTTTAGACTTCGACAAATATTTGGCTTCAAAGTAAACTCATTAAGGCGAGAGCACACAAGCACACTATGAAGCCTTTATGGGGAATCCTTCATTTTTTGGAAGAGAACCATGCACCCTCCAAGGGCACAAGGCTCAAAATAATGGGTTTTCTACTCAAAATCTCAATAAAGCTTTGTATCCCACCTCTAAGATGACGTAGCAAATGAGGCATAGAATTATTTCGTATATTTAATGAATTAAGGATCATGGATCCTCCAATTTCTTTCCAACAAATTTTAATGTTGAATCTTGAATTTCACATTGTCAATAATTCTAGAACTCTCTACATTTAGAGTTATAGTATTTCTAGTGAATTAATTCCCTTACTCTTTCTAGAAAATGTCTTCACAAATATTATTCATTAGAAACGAATGACACAAAACAATTTAACCTATTCTAAACAAAATAAGTGGTATGATAAAGTCAAACAACTATTGCAATAAAGAAATTCATAGAAGTAAGATATAAGTTTTGCTTCTCTATTCCTAGAACTACAAATGAACTTCACTTCCAATACCAAGTTTGTAGGTAAATCGCAAAAAAAAGGTGTGACAATCTACAAAGTTCCAAAATATATTATGTTCATGAAAACTAATTGAATGATATTTTACTAAAATCACAACTCCTTGGGTCTATTTCAGAGACAATGGAATCCAAAATATGTATCATGCATAGCCAAAGTGCTAAATATGTAACCATTTCATGCGTTGCAAAATTTTCATGAAACTAATTTAGGGATATTTTAACCAAACTTCCTACTCTTTGGGTTATTTCAAACAACTAAAAATGAAAATAAGTACCATCAGGTAAGACATACTAAGGTGGTTTTTTTTATTATTAGTTTTTTCCTTGTTTTCAATTTCCTGTTGGGCATAACTAGAGGGCTCAACATGTAAACATTTCTTCTATTTTGAGAGAAAAATATTTTGTTCTTTTTTCCAATAACGAGTATAGGGTGCTAAGGAAAACAACTCAAAAATAAAAAAGAACCCAAAAGAAGAAAATAAAGGATTCATCTAAAGATGCTGAGAACTACTTGTATATACAACGCAAAAAGATATTTATGATTACCATAAGTTGTAGGTAAAAGTAGTTGTGACAATTTAGAATAGGTTCTCTTCAACTCAGTGTCAAATTGGATGGTGAAATGATTAAACAAATAAATTCAAAAGATAAACCATGTATGCAACTCTAGACAAAACAAAAGAACATTTTATCATTTTTCTTCACTGCAACACATTAACTTTTGAAGATGACAAGATAACAAAATTCCAAAAGAATGATTCCAAGTTATGCCATGTAAGGGATATATGTAGTCATGACATAAAATGTTTGCTACAGGTAATCAATGATGAACGATAAAAGTTGTGAGAAATCACTAAGCATTGTACTTTATCTATATAGTAAAAGGTTTGAAATTATTTGTAATCTATCATGCCTCAATATTGTAGAGTACCAACCTGATAACATTTTATGCAATGATATTTGTTACTATGACTTTTTATAAATTATAAGAGAAATAATTAATTATTGAAAAATGTTGTGTTACGCTAATAATGTAGCTTAGTTGTTCATTTTTGTTCAAAATGAGATACTCCAAATATAATTTTGAATTAATGAGCCTACCAAAAAATAGGAAAATACTATCAAACAAGAAATTGACCACCATCCCCCAAAAAATAGGAAAATACTATCAAACAAGACATTGACCACCATCCAACATGGTCACGCATACACAAGGCTTACCATTACCAAAACTGGACCTAGATCCACAATATATACCAACACCAACAATCTTCCTATAGCCAAAGTTGCTCAATTCCTTGACATCAATGTCTACAATGAACATTAAGTATTAGAATAGTTTGCATGAATATTAAATAGGAACATGCAATCAAGCAAAATTAATATTTTAGTTTAAGCACTTGTAAGGTTGATGGTGATATACATACTCAAGAAAACTATTAAGCACATATGATTGAATAAAAAAGTGGGTAGGAAAAAGAAATCGTAAATTTCAAAAAGCCATATCAAATTCAGACATTGAGAATAGTAGCCATGCAAAAGAAGAAAAACACTGAAAGCTTGCTTGCCTACTAAAAATTTGTGAAGCCTTCTGTAATTTGCATATCTTATTAAGAAATTAAAAATAAAAATAAAATGTTTCTCAATAGACTAACTATAAAAATAAAAAAACAGTGATAATTGACTAAATAATAATTAACTAATATATACATATATATACTTCTTTATTGGCAAGATGTGTGTTTGAGATTTAAAAAAGTACGAGTAGAAGGAAAAAAAATAAACAACAAAAAAATCAAAATCAAATATAGAAAGTGCGAGAAATGAAATAAAAAAAAAACAAAAGCATCAACCCATCCTTTTATGCAAAAAGAGAAAAGCGCACGAATTGAAATTTAGAAAGAAGGGAAGAGAGAGCAGGGATTTTCTCAACTATTGTAGAGGAAGTGGAAGTAGATGCGGGAAAAATCTTTAGCCGTTGAACGGAGTTGGGGAATTGAATTTCTATATATATATATATACATATTGAGTCTTATCTAGTCTGCTATGCTTTGAGTTTGGGTTTGTCTGTGTCTAGGTCGAGTTTGAGTTGGTCGATCATGTTATATATGTGTGGGTATGGGGTGTGGGTATGGGCAGTGGAGTTTTTTAACATTTTTTTGGGGCTCATTAATTATCTCCCAGAAATGGTATGAACATATATTTGGGCTCGTCGATTATCTCTCTAAGAATGGTATTGGTGTAACCCAACCCAAAAGGCCTACACTTTACACTTTACACGCGGAAGGAAAATGTATACGTGGAAAATAAAAATCTTAACTCTGTTTGTCCGTGGGATTTTTATGTGAGTTGGTAGCTGGAGAGTTAATGCCTGCAGTAAATATATGTACTTCGTCTCAAGACTGCTCCCGCTTGCCCTTTGCGCCTTAACCGTTGTTCATTATGGCATGTTCTGGATTGTTCATTCATTATTTCCGCTCTGAGGTTATCTGTTCTGGTCGAGGGTTTCTGGGTTTCTTCTGTAGAATGCTATATACTCTGCTCTGTTGGTATGTGCAACTCTTTGTGCGGGAAAACTCGGCCCCTCCTCTATTCAACCTGCTGCAATTTGAATGGAAATGGCGTTTGGTTTTGATGGCTATTCAGCTCGCATCCGTGGTTTGACCTCGGTGAGTATTTATGTTCTTTCCTTCCTTACATGCGCGGATTTCTTAAGTTATTTGTTAAGAACTTGTTTCTGGTAGTTATATCTTGCTGTCTGTGTGTATCTCGTGGTTCTTGGTCGAGGTTTTCTAGCCGTTTCTGGAAATCACTGTGGTTTTGCTGTGTTTTCTTGGAACCTTGTTGTCTCTGGTTCGAATCTAGTTGGGTATTATCTGCTTGCTGTTGGTTGGGTCTCTGACAGTGCGGCACTGTATTTGCCTTCGATCACAGGACTTTTGGGGCGCGCGTCCTTCGTTTGGAATAGGTAAATACTCCTGTCCCTATTTCAATATTGCTCGGCTTCTCTTTCTGGAACTAACCCACTTTGTCCCTCTGGTCTACAGTCACCCAAATTCTTTAGTATGTCACACGGTTGTATTCGGCTTCGCTCTCCCAGGTAATTTCACTGTATTTCTAATTCTCCAAAGGCGTTCACACTTTTTCTTCAAATTCCCCTCACTGCTTTCGTTGTAATGTAGATGGGTTGATGTTTGCAGGTCACTGTTGGCAACCTGGGCAGCGTATCCTCCAGTATTTAGCTTGTACAGTCGCTTATTTTCTTGGGTAGGCCTCAATCCCAAACGTCTGGTTGTAGTTTTGCTTAATGTTAAGGTTTTGTGATCTTGCTCAGGTCCTTCGGTCACTGTATGAGTTTAACTTGGTTGTATTTCTTTCGTTTGCTCCTGTATTAAGTTTTACAAGAGATGGGAGTCGTTGTCGGTCGGTTTTGTCAAACCCTAGTTCAGGGTTTTCTGGTTTATAAAGTTTTTCCGACTATATGTCGTACTTTACTCTATGTATGGTAGCAGACTTTGTTTTTTCAATGGAGTCATTCTGGCTTTAACAATAGTCACTGTATTTGTGGTCCTTTGACTTTATAAAATGAAATTTATGAAAGGAAAAGAAAATATACAGCGTCCTTACCTCTTTGCATTTGTATTCCGCCTCTGTTCTGTGATTGCTCTTTATGACTTCGAACACTGGAAATGGTTGACTCTTGTACGCAATTTCTTCACCTTTGATTTCTGGGTGTTATATGCCGAGATTCCTATTCGACTGTGTGCGAAAAAAATGTTAAATAAATGTATGGTTGTCTGTCATTTGCGACTGTAGATTAATGAGACTTCATCCGGTTGTTTAATATTTGACTGTGATTCATATTTGAATGCTTGCAACAAAAATGTGATAAATATTATTTGTATTGTAGTTTATCAGGCCGTAAAGAAAAAAATTTCATTTAGGCAAATATTAATAAAGATGATACAGATGGACAAATAAATTTCTTTTTTGAATGCTTCTGACTGTCTCTATTTCTCTTCTCCTATCATTCAACTGAACCCTCTCCTGTTACATTCGATTTGTTTATATTTCTCTATTTTCAGTTGATCTTTACAGTTAATCCAACTGATATAGAATATGGTTACATAAATACTATTTTTGTTAATAATTATAATCACCTGGCACTTCAAGGCTTGGAGGAACAGTTGGTTCTTATTTCCCTAATTTAACGGACCATTCCTTAACTAATAACTAAGCTACAGTAATTCTAACTGAAGTAAAAAGAGATATCTAAATTCACTGACTCTGTAAAACAAACTAAAATAAAAATTATTACAGTAATAATTTAAAAATCCAATCGATCAATATCCTTTGAACCTGGTTGGAATTTTGCCCAATTGCGGTGAGTTGGATGCTCCTGCATCAGGCTCTCGGGGTGAAAAGAGATCATGACTCCGGTTCATGAGCTCCTCGACTGACGTTCTTGTTTGTCCAATCTGCCTGGCATCAAGCCATGAGATGTCCTCAATCGGACGGTTCTTCCACTTTACGAGGTACTGAAAATAATTTTTCCGTCGAGTACGTCTAACTACCTGAGTTTCGAGGATGCCTCCGATCTCAGGGGGTTGGACATAAGGCATCTGTCTTTTCCAAGTTTCTCCGTCTTCCTGGGTGTTCCGCGTGGATTGTCCGGGTCCCTCTTTCTTTTCCTCCATCAGATCACCTGTATACGGAAACAGATCTGCCACATTGAAGATAGGTGAAATGCCTATTACGGGTGGTAGTTGTATTTCGTAGGCATTTGCCGAAAATTTTCGCAAGATCTTACAAGGTCCTATCTTTTTGTACTTTAGTTTATTGTACATACCCTTAGGGAAACGTTCCTCACGCAAGTGTACCAGGACTTCGTCCCCCACCTCAAAATGAACTTCTCTTCTCTTTAGATCTGCATGTTGTTTATATTATGAGTTGCTGTCCTGTAATTTTGCTTTCACCTGTTCGTGTAAATCCCTCATTGCATTAGCAAAATCTTCTCCACCCGCACTCCGTCGTTCCTGTAAACCAAGATCTCGAAGTTCATGCACTCCACGAGGGTGCATGCCATATAGGATCTGAAAGGAACTGAGACCCGTGCTAAGATTTGGCGAATGGTTGTAAGCAAACTCTGCTTGCGCTAGCACTCTGTCCCACATACGTGAATTCTCCCTGACTAAGTTTCGTAACAGGTTTCCCAAACTTCTGTTCACAACCTCTGCCTACCCGTCGGTTTGCGGGTGATAATCAGAACTGTAGCTTAATTGGGTGTTCATTTTTTTCCATAAGGTACGCCAAAAATGTCCTGTGAACTTCACGTCCATGTCCGATAGGATGGTTGTTGGTAACCCGTGTAACCTGACAATCTCATTAAAAAACAAGTGGGCCATGTGAGTGGCGTCACTAGTTTTCCGACAAGGTATGAAATGTGCCATTTTTGAGAAACGATCCACCACTACCATCACTGAATCATAACCTTTCTGCGTTTTTGGCAGTCCTAAAACAAAATCTAGGCTAACCGAATCCCAAGGTCTGCCTGGAACAGGTAATGGCGTATATAATCATGTGTTCAGCTGTGTCCCTTCGCTAATTGACACACCTTACACTTCATCACAAAACGTTGTACGTCTCGTCGCATTCTTGGCCAAAAATAGAAATGACTAAGTTTCTCCAAGGTTTTATGTATACCGAAGTGTCCAGCCAAACCCACGCTGTGTTTTTTGCGAATAATGTTCTCCCTCATGGAACAGTTGGGGATACACAATTGTCCTCCCTTAAATAGCAATTTTTCCTGTATATTGTAATCTAACCAAGGACTATTACCCCTTATCAAAGGGTTCTGGCACTCCTCATAGGCTTCTCTGAAATCTGTATCTGTTTTGTAAAGATCTCGTAAATGTTCAAAACCCAAAACCTGTACATAACTCTCCTCCAAAAGTAGAGCTTTTCTACTTAATGCGTCGACCACCTTGTTTGCTTGTCCACTAATATGTTTCAGCACAAAATTAAAACTCTGTAAGTACTCCACCCATTTGGTATGTTTATGATTGAGTTTGTGATGCTGCATTACATATTGCAATGCAGAATTGTCTGAAAATAGCACGAACTCGTTCCCTAACAAATAATGCCTCCAGTGTCTTAAAGCCTGTACCACTGCGACAAATTCTTTGTCATATGAGGAGTACTTCTGCCTACTCTCATTCATCTTTTCGATGAAAAATGCTACAGGCCTTTCCTCCTGACTGAGTACAGCCCCGATCGCTGCTCCGCTAGCATCACAACGTAACTGAAATAATTTCTGAAAATCTCGTAGCCTGAGAATCGGTCTTTCCGTAATCTTCCTTTTCAATAGTTGAAAACTTTTTTCTTCTGCTTCTGTCCATCGAAAAGGTTGGCTGGCCTTTTTCATGGTCTCTAACATAGGAGCACAAATTCCGCTAAAATTCTTAGTAAACTTTCTCTAGAAACTTGCCAATCCATGGAAACTACGTACCTCAAATAAATTTTTCGGTGACGGCCAATTTACTATTGTTGTTATCTTTTCCAGATCCATTTTTAATTCGTTTTCTCCTGTCACAAATCCCAAATAAATTAATTCTCTTTGCAGAAACGTACATTTCTTTAAATTTATTAATAACTTGTTCTACTGTAGTTTTTCCAACACTTTGCACACATGCCAGAAGTGTTCTTCTTTCGTCTTGCTGAAAATAAGGATGTGATCTAAATAAACTATTACAAATTCCCCAATATACTCCTTCAACATCTCATTCATGAGCCTCATGAATGTGTTGGGTGCATTGCTCAACTCGAATGGCATAACCAGCCATTCATATAATCCCTCATTTGTTTTAAAAGTTGTCTTCCACTCGTCTCCTTCTCGTATCCGAATATGGTGATATCCACTTTTTAAGTCTATTTTTGAGAAGTAAGCTGCCCACTTAAAAAGTCCATCATATCATCCATACGCGGTAACGAAAATCTGTACCGGATGGTGATTTTATTGATGGCCCTAGAATCGGTGCACATCCACCACTCTCCTCCCTTCTTGGTGGCGAGGACTGTTGGCACAGCACATGGGCTCAAACTTTCTCTGATTAAACCTTTGTCCAATAGTTCTTGCACCTATTTCCTGATTTCCTCATTATCCTTGGGGCTCATTCGATAGGCTTCTTTATTTGGGAAGTTGGCTCCGGGTATAAAGTTAATATGGTGGCTGATACTCCGCTTGGGGGGTAACTTGTCTGGCAAGTCGTCCACTACAATATCTGCAAATTCTTCCAACATTCGCTGTATTTCCACGGGTAAATCTGTTATCTCTGTATGTAAGAGGACTGTCCTTGTCTTTTTGACTACAGCATAACTTATTTCACTATTCTCAACCTGTTTTAAAAACTGTTTTCCGCTCATTAGCAATGCTTTGGTTTCATTTGCTTCAGCTGTTTCCTTCTCTTCTCTGATAGGCACAAGGGTATGCCTGACCCCCTCTTTCTCGAACTTATAACAGTTCATCACTCTATCGTGTGTCACCTTCCTATCATATTGCCAAGGCCTGCCCAGTAATATGTGACATACGTCCATCGGCATGATGTCACAAATAATTTTATCCTTATATCGACCTATTTGAAATTCAACCTCACTTTGCTCGTCCACCAGTAACTGGTGCCCCTTTTGTAACCATGAAACTCTATACGGACTGGGGTGTTTTAAATGCTTCAGCCCCAACTTTTCCACCATTTCCATGGATACCAAATTGTCCGTACTTCCACTGTCGATTATCATCTTACAACACTTACCATGTGATTTGCAAATTTTCCTGAACAGAGCTTTCCGCTGCGTCTGTTCGACACTCTCATCAACTGGTTTCAGTAATACCTTATGCAGCAATAAGCTTCTCCCGTTTCTGGGGCATTCTCTGCCTCTTGAGGGGGTGCTGCTCTTTCCTCTGGTTGCGCCACATACGCGCCTCGCTGTCCAGCTGAATCTGTTTCTGGGCACTCAAACGAACGACGCCCCCACTTGTGGCATCTATAGCATTGATAACCAGTTCCCCTTCCACGACAATTTCCTCTGCCGTGTTGGAACGATCTGCCACCTCTCATTCCGTCTCCTTTTTCTGTTGTTCCCGAAGTCCTCGAACTACTGGCTTCCTTGCTGTTGCTACCAGTCCGGCCCTTGCCATAGGACTGGCCTCTCCCTCTGGTAGACCCTCGTCCTCTCCGAGCATTTTGTCTTCGGTTAATTTTCTCCTCTGCTTTAATTGTGCTCTGGTATGCCTCCTCAGTATTATTTGGAGACAAAATACTTATTTCATCCAAAATATCCATCCTCAGTCCATTAACATATCTAGATGTCCTTTCTGCCATATCCTCTGTATATCCGGCTCGCAAATTCACTCGGTAGAATTCCTCTCTATACTCTTTCACAGTCAGTCCCCTCTGTCTCAAGTTCTGTACCTGTCTATGTAACACGATTTGATAATCCCTTGGCAGAAATATGCCCTTCAATTTAGCGACCATCCTTGTCCAAGTTTTAATCGGCGTTTTGTTCAACCTCTTCCTCTCATTATGGACACTATCCCACCACAGAGCTGCGTGTCCTTTCAGCTTTGTTGCTGCAACTTTGACTCTACGGTCTTCACTAACTTCTTCGCATTCAAAATACTTGTCCATCTCACTAATCCAATCTAACACAACATCAATAGACAAACTACCATCGTATGTTGGGAGTTCTGGTTTTGGTCTGTTGTTCGATAATAAGATAGACTTCAGTAATTTCACTTCTGCTGATTCACCTTCAGGTCCATCTGCTGCCACTTCTACTTCTTCTTCACTCACATTGCCCATTGCTCGATCTCTTCTCCTGCCCGCCTCTACTACTTCCAAATGAGAAGTAAGAACTCTGATTTCTTCTCGTAATGCCTCATCTGCCATTCTACGAGCACCTCGGCCTCGTCCTCGTCTACCTACATCCATTTTTTTCAAATCTCTTTAACTCAATGCTCTGATACCACTCTGGTGTAACCCATCCCAAAAGGCCTACACTTTACACTTTACACGCAGAAGGAAAATGTATACGTGGCAAATAAAAATCTTAACTGTGTTTGTCCGTGGGATTTTTATGTGAGTTGGCAGCTGGAGAGTTAATGCCTGCAGTAAATATCTGTACTCCGTCTCGAGACTGCTCCCGGTTGCCCTTCGCGCCTTAACCCTTGTTCATTATGGCATGTTCTGGATTGTTCATTCGTTATTTCCGCTCTGAGGTTATCTGTTCTGGTCGAGGGTTTTTGGGTTTCTTCTGTAGAATGCTATATACTCTGCTCTATTGGTATGTGCAACTCTTTGTACGGGAAAAACTCGGCCCCTCCTCTATTCAACCTGCTTGCAATTTTAATGGAAATGGTGTTTGGTTTTGATGGCTATTCGGCTCGGTTCCGTGGTTTGACCTCGGTGAGAATTTGTATTCTGCCTCTGTTCTGTGATTGCTCTTTATGACTTCGAACACTGGAAATGGTTGACTCTTGTACGCAATTTCTTCACCTTTGATTTCTGGGTGTTATATGCCGATATTCCTATTCGACTGTGGGCGAAAACAATGTTAAATAAATGTATGGCTGTCTGTCATTTGTGACTGTAGATTACTGAGACTTCATCCGGTTGTTTAATATTTCACTGTGATTCATATTTGAATGCTTGCAACAACAATTTGATAAATATTATTTGTATGGTAGTTTATCAGGCCGTAAAGAAAAAAATTTCATTTGGGCAAATATTAATAAAGATGATATAGATGGACAAATAACTTTCTTTTTTGAATGCTTCTGACTGTATCTATTTCTCTTCTCTTATCATTCAACTGAACCCTCTCCTCTTACATTTGATTTATTTATATTCTCTATTTTCAGTTGATCTTTACAGTTAATCCAACTGATATAGAATATGGTTACAGAAATACTATTTTTGTTAATAATTATAATCACTTGGCACTTCAAGACTTGGAGGAACAGTTGGTTCTTATTTCCCTAATTTAACGGACCATTCCTTAACTAATAACTGAGCTACAATAATTCTAACTGAAGTAAAAAGAGATGTCTAAATTCACTGACTCTGTAAAACAAACTAAAAGAAAAATTATTACAGTAAAAATTTAAACAATCCAATCGACCAATAGCCTTTGAACCTGGTTGGAATTTTGCCCAATTACGGTGAGCTGGATGCTCCTGCATCAGGTATGAACATAAATTTCCTTGTAACTTGTTTGGTGCTATTCGAATGAATTAAAGGATGATGTTGCGGGGAAATGAATGAAAAAATGAAAGAGGTGGTTGACATTGCTGTTGTTCAAAGTCAAAACCTACCTCGCTAAAGAGGTATGTAGAGATGACTTTTCTTTAGCCATTTTTATATTGAATTTAAGGCTCTTCTTCCTCAATAATTTCTATCAAATTTAATTTTTCCTTCATTGCCCCAATTTATCCCTTGCGAATTCAAGCACGACTAGGATTGGGTTTTTAAATGACTTCTCATAGCTTTGTATTTGGTTTTCCTCTATAACCTCTTTTTTTTTTAATTAGTTTAACCCATGGTTGTTGTGTATTGTGTTCTTTGTTGGCTGGGTTTTTGTTTTTTCTCTACTCACTTGTTGTGTATTGAGCCATTTTTATATTGAATTTAAGGCTCTGCTTCCTCAATAATTTCTATCAAATTTAATTTTTCCTTCATTTCCCCAATTTATCCCTTGCGAATTCAAGCACGACTGGGACTGGATTTTTAAATGACTTCTCATAGCTTTGTATTTGGTTTTCCACTATAACCTTTTTTTTTTTATTAGTTTAACCCATGGTTGTTGTGTATTTTGTTCCTTGTTTGCTTGGTTTTTGTTTTTCTCTACTAACTTGTTGTGTATTGAGCCCACGATGAAAAACGCAGACTGCAGAACCCCAACTTTATATTTATGAAACCGTCGAAACTCCGCTCCCTCCATCCCAGCTCCATGATGCCCGATCCATGCAACACAAAGATCCCGTGGAACTGCAGTATTCGAACCCGCGCTTGATGGAAACGAAATTGTCGAAGGGTTTCTCTATGTTGCAGTGCCAGTTGGGCTCATAGTCTGCAAAAAGCATGACCATCGTATGAAAGGCCTCGAGATTCCATGCGAGACTGGACATCACGAAATGTTGTAGCTGCCATCGGCCGAATTCTCCCGTCCATTTCTGAATTGAGAGTTCATTATTTTTTGGTTTTTTTAAATTTCAATTCTCGCTTTTTTCCTTTTTGGAAAAAGATGGGTTGATGCTTTCGCTTTTTTTAAATTTCTATTCTCGTGCTTTCTATTTTTGAAAAAGATGTCATGTAGCTTTCTATTTTTGAAAAAAGATGTCACAGAAATGTTTTTGCTTCCAGGTTCATGCTTTTTCCATCCACGTTGGGCCGATTCTTTTGTTGTGAGGTCCACTTTTTCCCATCACTGATTCCTTTGTTACCATGCTTTTTCCAAAGGGAAATATTAAACGCACATCCTGCCAAAAGGACTCCTATTTATGTTTTGTTTTTATTTATTTATTTATTTGCAGTTTATAATTCAGTGTTAATTAATTTTTATTTTGGGATGTTTGTAGTAGTCCGTTGAAAGGCTTTATTTAAAATTGCAAAGCAATATATATTTAGAGTAAGTGTCTTGACAAATTTGCAAAACCGTTTTAAATAAGTTTTAAAAAGGGCAAGTGGAAAATTGTGTATGTGTGAATCTTTACAAAGAACAAGGCCCTCCTTGATTTAGAAGAATATAGGAATTAGTGTAGCCATATAAATGAAATGGCTAGCAAACTCAAATGAACATCAAAACACTCACTTGATATATTTCACATAGCCAAGGCAAAAAAAAATAATCATAAACGTCTCAAAACTCATAATTAAATTTGTATTTAAAACTCATAATTAATTTGTGTCTTCCATAAAAATTTTCTATTTATTACTGGAGTAAGATTCTTGTCCATTTTACTTTTCTAGGAAACAACCATGGATAATTTCATACGAAACATCTTGTAAATATTGTAGAAGGCATGGGCACATTGAAGGCAGGAATGAATATTATCTAGTGGCCAGATATTATCTCTTAATCATTATATATATTTTCTCTATATTAAATACTTTTAAAAAAATTTGTTGTTGTAATATTTGTCTACAAAGTAATTATTTCACATGATTGTTTGAAATTATTGTAAAGTCAAGATGAATGCCTAGGTACTATGATTTGAATATTGTCGTGATAATTCAGATATCAATATATACAGGATAATGTAAGAAATAAAAATGTTTCCTCCCTCATTGGATATTCAATTTTCCCTTGAAATAACTATTTTTTTTTAAATTTGAACTTTGCCGGTTTTCCATGTCACTAGAGTCTAGGTTAGAATCTTACAATCATTGACACTGCCAATCCAAGTATCATAAAAAACTACTATGCATGCTAAAATGATATACAACAATAAATGTATTAGTGCATAAAATATAGACAACTTTTTATAATTTTTACAACAACCCAACTTGGTTATATTATCAATCTATAACATAGGCGAGGGCTCTCTTACTAGGGATAATATCCATCATACATACACTAGTACATCAATACAAGGAAAGGATACATTGATAATCTAGATGATATGGAACTCAATCAAAACTACTTTTTAATGTCATGAACACAATATGGGTCCTTTGATTCCATTCTAGGGTCGATCCTGTATATATAAACAAACTCCTTTAGGCCATTGAACTCGTTTCTCCAATCTTTCATCTAGTTAATCATAAGACCATATAAAACCAACACATATGGACTTCATGCTCACTAGATGCTACTTAGTCGTTCAAGAAAAAGGCATTTTTGAGTCTTCTTACCTGTTGTTTCTCCTTAGCTGCTTAGGGACTTCTTCCCACTATTTTCCTCTTGCACTGCTCCAATGAAGACAAACATAGGGCAAGAGGCAATCTTCCTATCACGGTAACACATCCTTCTCCCACAATGAACTTGGGTTGTAGAAATTCTCTTCCCAGTTGGTCGAACCTTAATCACCTTTAATATATGCCTCATTTAGAAGACACTATAGTCCTTCAATGGTGTTACATTTAGGGCTAACTTGGTCCAATCTCATGCTACCATCCAATAGTCCACATGTGTCCAATACCAAACTTTGCAACTTGGACATCTACATCGACTATGAAATCAACATCAATAAGAGGATACACATACTTTTCTTTCTAATACATTGTTGGTCTTCTTCTACTGAAGATCTATGCTTCTTGACATCTAGTTAGGGCACACCAATGTAAATTTAAATCATTACATTTCAAAGAGTTTACGTCCACTAACAGATTTCATTGGATGTGAAAGTCATCACTGTATTCTGCATTTCATAAATCTGTCAATTAGCCCAAATCGATGAAATGGTTTGCATTTGTAAAGAGGAAAGTCCTAGGTGGTATGTAGTCTTCCCTGATCATTGACATAGAGTCTAGGGTTCTTGATTCAATCCTAAGGGAGAATAACCAATCTTCTTGAGCATATATGGGTAAGTACATAATTCTTGGATGCTTGTTATAGGAGATATTGTTGTTCCTACAAGACATTTACTATAGGAGACTATAATTCACTGAATGACCAAGAAAATCAAATTAGAATTGTATGGGATTTTTTATTTTATTTACTAAGATGTTTTAGATCCCAATTCCAAGTGGAATCCCTCAAAAATACCTAGCAGAAAATTACTAGTCTAAAATTTAGAATTTCGAGAAGTAATGAGCTAGTAAATATATCAAATGCCTAACCTAATCAAGTGAAAATGTAATGGGGTAATTTTTGTTATTAGCTAGAATATTTTTATGATCTTATGCAAGTTGAATCAAATTGATTGAGACTCATTATCATGCTCTAAAACTAGTAGAAATTTATTGTTATTTGCCACAAAGGTCTTCCAGAAATCTAAATTTGGGAATAAAATAACCAATTCAAGCAATTCAATTATTACTATGACCATACAAAGATGTTACAAGGATGAAATGATTCTTTTGATCCTGAAAAATAAATTACTTCAAACATTTAACCCAATCCTACAACAAGAAATCATCAATATTAAATGCAAAAATAGAAAAAAAAAAGAACAAAGGATACATGTGATTAATAAGTGAAAGGAAGAAAAGTAAATGATAAAAAAGGCTCTAAGGCTCCTGGGATGGCCAAGCCCAAGGAAACTCAAAATCCTATGGAGGATAAGAAGACTCAGAAGCTAAACACGGTATCAATCTTCATTATTTAAATAAATACAGTTACTTCCCTACAATAAATAACAATGGAGCTCCAAAAATATGAGTTCTCTCCATAAGAAGGCTAATAAAAATTAACCCCTAGATTATTCCACAAAAATAAATAATATTAGGCACAAATATGAAATTATCCATAAACCTTCCTAATGAACATATTCAAGTTAAAAGAGAGGTTTAATGTGTTCAAGGATGGTCATATTACAGAGACAAATATTTTTAATATTTTCCCAATATAACTTTCATCCACATGTAATCGTATAGAAACTCAATAATTTCTAATTTGAGAATTGTGCTCCCAACAAGTAACTTAACCTCGAGAAAAATCTATTGATGAGAATCTACCAATGTTATTTATTATTTGCATGGAATTATTAATAAAGTGCAACAATTGAAACACCAATTACTAGTTGATCAATAATTGTTAGTGCACATATCACTAGCTGATAAGTTGTAATATTTGAAATACTTAAAAGCATTTGATACCTATGAAAGTATAGTTGTACGAAAATGGTATATATGATAATTATATTCAAGTACTTACACCAACTACCTATCAAACAACATTCCCTGTGACTTCAACACCAACACATACAATAGTACAATCATCTCGGTCATCTATCTGACAACATAAATTCAATTTCTTTGAGCCAAGCTTTTATGATATGTTCTCTCTTCAGAAAAATGATATGACGCTCATGAAATGAAGTTGAATGTTCCAATTTGTTGCCAAGGGAAGGGAAAAGAAGATGAATTCACATTTTAAATCCTGTAGATGTAATTCAACAAGTTCTAGTTGACCACAAAACTAGATCAGCTAATTAGCCAACCACCCTTCTGGAATAACTTTCATTTCATTCTAAGCATTTACATTTTCTAATTTATGATGTATCAAATTTTGTAAAATTTTTGTAAGACTCCAAATCTTCCCTTCTTTGTCACAAATAAGGAATCAAGGGCAGGGGAGATGTTGGAGGGGCTAGTCGACTTAGTTGACCATCCCAAACAATTGGAGAATTGATATCATAAAGTCCATCAACTCTCTAGTTGAGTTAACAGTCTAAGTTAGATAGGTTAAATTTCTTTTCACAATTAAATTATTGTGACCATCTTGACATATTATATATATGGAAATGTATGCATCATTGTATATTTGTGATTGGCTTATGAAGAGAATATAATATAAAGTAACACTTTTTTGGTTCTCTTCTACATAGCTTCTCCTCTTCTATTCGTATGTTCCTTACATTCGTGTGATTTTTTGTTTTGATTTGTACTAGTAACCAATAGTCATTGTCTACTACACTACAACAAGTATATATCAAAATTTTGGAATATTTTACTAAAATATAAAATATTGTAAAATTTTGGTGAATCTTTCAATGTATTGAAAAATCTTGTAAAATATTAGTGAATCATTCACTTAATTATAAAATATTGTAAATTATAGGTGAATCACTCAATGAGTCCTTAGATCAAGTTATGTTTTCCTTCTTGTGCATTAGTTTTCTAATAGAAAAAAGAATTATCCAATTACTCCCCTTGAAAAAAGCCAACATCTTTAGGATTTGGTCGTTCATCACCATCTATAAATTTGTCAACTCCTTGGTGTGTAACTATATTGTTCTCTTCTTCAGTCAAAACTGTAATAATTGTTCATCAATACACAATTTTTTGGAATTACAGAAAATGCGCACTGAGATTGGCTAAATGATAAAATATGTAATTAAAGGTTAATTTCCTATATGATAAAAAAATCTATTAAGACAAACTCACTATAAATCCACAATTTTCGAGTTCAACTTTTATTTAAGTGTTTATTAAAATAATTTACTAAAGCCTTATAAACCCTAAACCCTAGACCCTAACCCGTATACCACAAACCCTAAAACCTAAGCCCTAAAACCGAAGCATTCTATAACATTTGAAAAAACATTTGTAACTTTTATTAAAGTATTTATTAAAAGCATTTACCAAAGTGTAAAAATCCCTAAACCCTAAACCCTACACCCCAAACCCTAACTCCTAAAATCTAAACCCTAACCCTAAACCCTACACCCCAAACCCTAACTCCTAAAATCTAAACCCTAACGTTAAACCCTAATAATAAAAGCATTTACAAAAGTTTTATAAACCCTAAACATAAACCCTAAACCCTAAGAGTGATATAACATTTTAACAAGGGTTTTGTCAAATTTTTTGAAGTGTTTATTAAATGTATTTACTAAACCACCCTTAAACCCTAAACCCTAAGCATTTCATAACATTTTAAACCGTGAACCTATACCTTTACCACTTTATAACATTTTAAAAAGTGTTTTGTAACTTTTTTTCAAGTGTTTATTAAAGGTATTTACTGAAGTGTTTTAAACCCTAGACCGTAATCCCTAAACCCCAAAATTTAAGCATTTTATAACATTTTAAAAAGTGTTCTATAAATTTTTAAAGTGTTTATTAAAATCATTTACTAATGTCTTATAAACCCTAAATCCTAAGAATTTTATAACCTTTTAAACCCCAAACCTCAAACCCTAAACTCTAAACCCTAAGTATTTTATAACATTTTAACATGTGTTTTGTTACCTTTTTTTAAGTGTTGATTAAAATAATTTATTGATGTTTTATAAACCCTAAACCCTAAACCCTAAGTATTTTATAACATTTTAAAGCCTAGACCCCAAACCCTAAGCATTTTATAACATTTTAACAAGCATTTTGTACCTTTTAAATCCCAAAGATTAAACCCTAAACCCTCAATCCTAGTCATTTTATAACATTTGAAAAAGCATTTTGTAATTCTTTTAAGTGTTTATTAAAAGCATTTACTAATGCATTATAAACCATAAACCATAAAACCTAAGCAATTTAAAACATTTTACCAAGCTTTTTGTAGCTTTTATTTAAGTGTTTATTAAAAGAATTTATTAAAGCATTATAAAACATAAACCCTAAAACCCTAAAACCCAAATCCGAAACCACAAAACCTAAACCCTAAGCATTTTATAACCTTTTAAAAAGTGTTTTGCATCTATTATCTAAGTGTATATTAAAAGAATTTACTAAAGTGTTATAAAAGCTAAACCCTAAACCCTAAACCTTAAACCTTAAACCCCAAATCCTAAACCCTAAAAATTTTATAACATTTAATAACGTGTTTTGTAACTTTTTTGAAGTGTTCATTAAAAGCACTTACTAAAGTGTTATAAAACCTAAACCCTAAACCCTAAACCCTCAAACCTAAACCCCAAACCATAGACCATAAGCATTTTATAACATTTTAAAAAGTGTTTTGTAACTTTTTAAACCCCTAGACCCTAAACGTTAAACCCCAAACTCTAAACCTTAACAATTTTATAACATTTTAAAAATCATTGTGTAACATTTACTTAAGTTTTTATTAAAAGCATTTACTAAAGTTTTATAAACCTTAAACCCTAAAACCTACACCCAAAACCCGAAACCCGAAACCCTAAACCATAAACCCTAAGTGTTTCATACAATTTTTAAAAGCATTTTGTAA
>APFE031023696.1:217296-238655 GCA_000404065.3 Pinus taeda | reverse complement strand
TTTTGGGATCCAGTGGGAAATCTCTGTGTATATGTGTTTTATGTGTTATGCTCTCGCATTTTTTATTTTTCTTGTGATTTAGAATTCGTATGCAGGTAATTTCTGTACGGGGTTAAAATCTACATTGCATACTTGTAGTCAGAAATTTCCATGCCTGTCAGATTTTTGATCGCAAAACTAGATTACTACCTGCACCACTGCATCAATTTGTTGTTGTTGGCCCACTCACTAAATGGGGCATTGATTTCATGACATGCAACCCCACCTCGGCCGGGGGGCATGGGTATATTATAGTCGCTCTTGAATCCTTTACAAAATGGGCTGAGACAATGCCTACATTGAACAACAGTGGTGAAACGGCTGCACTCTTTTTTTTCAATCATGTAGTTTCTAGATTCAGTGTGCCACAAGCTATAGTCACAGATCATGGGTCACATTCTCACAATCACATGATGATTGAATTAACTACCAAATTAGGATTGTCCCATGATAGTTCTACTCCATATTATCTGCAGGCTAATGGACAAGTTGAGGCAATCAACAAATTCCTTAAGTGCATGCTGCAAAGAATGATTGGAGTCCATAAATGGAATTGGCATTTAATCATGTACTCAGCTCTGTGGGAATATAGGACTTCGGTGAGAAATGAAACTAGATTTATGCCCTTTCAGTTGGTGTATGGTCTAGAAGTAGCCTTACCAATTCAGTGTGAAATCTCATCGCTCAAGCTTGCAATCGACCTACTTCCTAAACTTCTGAGGAAGAAGCTCGTTTCTTGGAATTAATCCATCTGGATGAAACCCTTCATGATGCCACATTGGCTAACAAAGCACATAAGAAACACATCAAGGCGCAATATGACAAAAATGTAAAGCCTTTTGTCTTCTCAGAAAGTGACCTGGTCTTGCTTAATGATCAGGATTCTGATAAATTAGGAGCAAGGAAATTTGAACCACTATGGATGGGCCCTTATATTATTAAATGTGTATTCACAAACGGAGCCTACGAGCTAGTCGATTATGATGGGCTTCCACTGTCGCAGCCCCAAAACAAGTTGTATCTTAAATGCAACTATGCTTAATTAAGTGTACTAAACTCATTGTACATATGCTTTTATTGCATTTTTTAGTGTTTTCTTTTAAGAGTTGTCATTTTGGTTAGGTAATCCACTTTATATTTTTTGGAGATGTCAGGCATTTTGGAACCGTTTGCTGGGTATGCCGATGGAGCTAGTTGTAACATGCAGAACCTATCTTCTGCAGCCTCGACAATCTTCGCTCCAAGCGACGAGTTAGTGAGTTTCAGGGGGATATGTATTGGTCGATCAAAGAACAACATCACTAAGTATAGTGCATTGATTGAACTTCTCTCTGATGCCCTTTCACATGGCATACGCTGACTCATTGTTAGGCTAGATTCACAACTCGTCATTCTACAGCTTACTAGCGTTTATCCCATTCAAAACCCAGCTATTCATTGCATGTTCCTAAGAGTTAGGATTTTGGAAAGACATTTTGGTTCCATTCAATATCAACACATTTCTAGAAACTTAAACACATTGATTGATTCATTAGCAAACTATGTGTTAAATAGGCATTTGCAGCATATGTAAAGAAAGCATTTCACATCAATATTTGCATAGGATTTCATCACTTAGCCAAAATAAAACTCCAAAAATCAAAATAGATAACCATTTATAATTTTTCATAAAATGTTTTGTGTCCAAGACAAAATTGGTCATATGACCAAGAAAATCAAAGTAAATGTAGAAAAAAACATCCTAGACTAGTGATGCTGGTGATAGCATGTCACCGCTTGTGCTATCATGTGTAGGAGCCTAGTCCAATGAATTGGTACACTAGAAGTATGGCGTTGTAGCCTTATTGGTAATTCATCCGTCCGGACATCTGGAATCCCAAGGGTCAATCCCTCTATCTGATCTTGTAGTAGTGCAAGGGTCTCCACTACGTCTAGGTCCCTAAGGACTACTCTCCCTATAGCTTCTCCTACTAGAGCATCCTCCTCTCGTGGGCATTCCACTGGTCGAAATGGTCCAATATCTGCACACACATATGAGTTTTTTTAGTCTTGGTAACATCAAAAACACAAAAACAATATAAAAATGAAAAAACAAATATGTGGTCAAATCATTTTACCTATAGCACTCCACTGCTTACCAACTGGTAATGCCAAATCCGTATCGCCTCAGAAATCCATCCCGATATATGGATACTTTGAAAGCACCATATCTTGGTAGTTGAACCACTCAAAAAAGGCATCTGAGAAGGAGATCTGTGACTGACTAGCATGTCTAGCTATAAGGTCCACCCACCTTTGCATCCGTGGTTCCCTTGGTGCAGGTAATCCCAGTGAAATTTTTTGAGGTTGCATCAATGGAATTCTTTCCAAAGAAAAAGTAGTCAATATGGATCCATAACCAAAATTCTTGGTTCTTCCATTCTTTACTTTGGACAATTGTTCTTTTATGATAGGAAGTATTTCCTCACACCAATTGAACACTTTCGGTTCTAGGCATTCCAAGGCATACTGCATGTAGGATCTGTTCGCTAAATGTAAGGCCACACTACCAGCCAATCTAGCAAATGTAAATAGAATGGTCCTCAAAGGTCGATCAGTAACATCTCGGATATTAATCTTACCATCTCTACTAGGTTGATATCCATCCCTACAGAACTGACAGATGTAATCTTTAATAGATTCGCCCCCACAAGCAAATCCTGATAGTGAAAGAGGGGCACCACGCCTCGACAAACCCATCAGAAAATAAATATTCTCGACCGTGAAAGGAATAGATTTACCTTTGATCTGGAATACCTGGTCAATAGGATCAAAAGCATGAAGGAGATACTGTAGCAAAATTATCTGTTGTCTCATGCTAGTTGAAGATCAAGATCAAGGACTTAAAGAGAATCATGTTCTATCCTAGATAAGAAATCAAGATCAAGGACTTAAAGGGAATCATCGGCGATTTATGGATGATGAAGATCACATCAAAACCCAATACAAAGCCAGTTAAGCAGAGGACTTACCAATTGAATATAAAGTACAAGGAAAAGGTCCATATAGAACTAGACAAAATGCTCACAACAGGAATCACTGAACCAATGGAAGAATCTGATTGGGTAAGCCCTATGGTGGTGTAGGAAAAGAAGGAAAAGGGTGAGATAAGAATATGCGCAGATATCAAAAAATTGAATGATGCATGTGTGCATGACCCATTCCCATCTCCATTCACAGATGAAGTATTTGAAAATGTCAGTGGGCAAGAAGAATATTCTTTTACTGATGGGTTCTTAGGGTACGACCAGATCAAAATCGCACCGAATGATAGGAGCAAGACCACCTTCACGACTGAGTGGGGCTATTTTAAATACACTATTATGTTGTTTGGATTGAAGAACGCGCCGGCCATATTTTCGCGAATAGTTGTTGCAGCATTCAAGGAATATATCCACAAGTTCCTAGAGGTTTATCTGGATGACTGGACTATATTTGGATTGCTTAAGCACCATGTAGCGAGCTTACTCTTGATGTTGGATACTTGTCGATGACACCAAATTGAGCTAAACCTTAAGAAGTATATGTTCCTCATTCCCTTTGGGAACCTATTGGGACATGTGGTTTGCAAACAGGGACTAATGGTGGACCCTGTGAAGATTGTGGTGATTCTGAATTTGGAAGCATCGTGAAGTGTCAAACAGCTGTGTGCTACCCTGGGACATACGAGGTATTACAGGAAGTTCATCAAAAGCTACACCCAGATCACCGTGCTGATGGAGAAGCTGTTGAAAAAGGATGTCACGTTCTGCTAGAATGATGATCGCATGAAGAGCCTAGATGTACTAAAAGAAGAATTGGCCTCTGCACCGATCCTGCTCTTCCAAAAATGGAATAAGGAGTTTCATGTCCACGTTGACACATTGTGTATAGTGCTGGGAGCGGTACTAACACAAGAGGGTGGAGAGGACTTGGATCACCCTATCGCGTTCACGAGTCACGGATTGTCTAAAGAAAAAAAGAACTATTCCACCATGAACGCGAGGGATTGGCTATGGTGTACGCACTCCAAAAATATTGGCACTATTTGCTAGGGTGACACTTTAATATGTATAGAGATCATTCCACGTTGAAATACTTGGTCAATAAGCCTATGTTGGGGGGGTGCATATGCAGGTGGCTCTTATTGTTCCAAGAATATGATTTTGAGGTTGTTGTGAAGCCTAGATGCATGAATGAGAGACCAGATCACTTGTCACGCTTTGAGACGAGAGAGGAACCTACTAGTTGGGAGGAAGGATTAGTTAACGCACAGCTCTTTGTTGTGCACATAGAGGATGGACACTTTGAAGATATAATCCACTTTCTGATGACAGGAACTACACCAAAAGAATACTCCATCCAGCAGAAGAAGGAACGGGTGGTGCGCGCATCATCTATTTTTGTCATCATAGGGCACCTATATAATATGGACAATGATGACATACTATGAAGGTATGTACCTGAATTCAAACGAAGTCAGATCCTCATGAACGTGCATGGGGGCATTACAGGAGGAGACTATGCAAGGGGAGCAACTACGCAAAATATTCTCTGCACATGGTTGTGGTAAGCCAGCCCTTCATCAGGATTCAAAAGCACATTGCAAGGCCTGTGATGTATGTCAAAGAACCAGTAAACCATCAAAGACAGATAAGATGCCTTTAAATCCTCAAATGACGCTACATCCCTTTGAAAAGTGGGTGATCGACTTTGTAGGAACTATCAAAACTTAGGGAAAGATAGGCGCGAGATACATTATCACTACGACAGAGTAACTGACTCTATCGGCAGAGGCGTAGCTAGTAAGATATTACACAACCGCCACGGCGATGAAGTTTATGTTTGAACACATATTGACACGAATTGGATGTTTGAAGATCTTGATGAGTGATTGTGGTACATATTTCCTGAATGAAACAATCAGTGCATTGATAGAAGAGTTTTAGGTGTATCACTAAAAAAGCACACCATATCACCCCCAAGCTAATGGGATAGTAGAAGAATTTAAAAAAATACTGGAGACTGCACTGACCAAAGTATGCAACACGTAGCGGAGCAATTGGGACCTGTGCGTACCTATAGTACTATAGGCTTATAGGACAACATGCAAGAAACTGAAGGGACAGACACCTTTCCAGTTGGTCTATGGTGTCGAAGTTATCATGCCAATGGAGTATATTGTGTCTAGTTTGCGCATATCTACACTCACAGGTATGACGGACTGCGGATCCCTGGAGGAGAGGCTCGCGCAATTGGAAGAACTTGAAGAGGAACGGTACCTGGCTGGCTTGCATCAGTAGGTAAAAAAGTAGTGCGAAAAGGTCTGACACGATCGCCATATTAAGTTGTACACCTTTAAGGTAAATGATTTAGTGTTACTATATGACAGTAAGTTTGATATATTCCCAAGAAAGTTCAGAATGGATTGGCTGGGACCATATGTTGGTAAGGAGGTCACAAACAGAGGTGCAATGCAACTGATAAAGCTAAATGGAGAATCGTTCTCAGGCAAGGTGAATGGCAGATGCTTGAATCCATACACGGGTGGCCTGGCTATCTGACTAGCCAACAGAAGCACAACCTTCATGCTCCAACTAGCTGGAAGAAGGGGCGGGACTATAAAAAAATGCAGGGGATTAGTTCTAACACCACTGTCTCAAAACAACATGTACAGGAGATTCAGTAGGCAGCCGCTCAGTGCACTGCTGACCTTGCAGCTATTCAAGAAAAGTTAGAGGGTCTCCACGCAAAGACCTCTGCACCGATAGAGTGACTTGAGGGCTAGTCACAATGTTTGTGTTGGGGGCCTGTAGGGTGTGGAATCCCCCCAAGGCATGTTTTGGAGCTTAAATCCCAAGTTTTGACTAAGTCCATTGTAAAGAATCCATGATTTGTGGGCGTGGAGTGTGAAGTCATAATATAGTCTTAGGGTTGTCCGCCCTTGTTTTCGTAATGTATTGTTGGTTTGAAAGATTTACCCATGGTCTGTGAACCATGGGATTGTATAAATAGAGCGAGGCTCTAAGTGTAATAGGGACATCTATGGAAGAGTAGAAAAAAGAAGCATTGATTCCAAGTGTAAGTCATGTCTTTGGTTCATAGAGTAGGAGAAGGCTCTACAGCTGAGTGCACAGAGGACTAGTAGTCCGTAGCTGAGAGTGCGGACCCTTGCAGCTGAGTACGCAGGACAAAGCGAATATGTAACCATAGGAAGAATTAATAAAAGAGAAGTTTTACCATATTTCTGTGTATATTTTCCTATTTTATGTATTATTGAGTATGAATTGCAAGTTTACTGTTTATTTACTGCGCGGACTCATATGAATAGGCTAAATAAGTAAATATAATATAAGGCATCAGTTTACATGAAGATAACTCACTGTTATAAGAAAATAAGTAAGACCTCTAGTGTGACTTGGGGAGATAGTATAGATCATTGCTTTGGCAACGCAAAAGCCCCCAAACCCTGGTTAGGGCTACCCGAAGGTGAATATATCATGGTGCAAAGGCCAAGGAAGTGTGCGAAGTAACTTGCACAAAGGGACTCACAGTTCGACCAAATCAACCCCTCAGACATCTCAAGGGTGCGGAAACTTGGTTCCAACACCCCCCCATACTACTTCTGGTGAGACCTCAGTCCGCACTCCATGGACTATTGCTGAAAGGGCTAGTAGTATAGGGATTTGTTTGGCTAATTAACTCTTAACCTAAGTCAGGCCCCAACAAGCCAATGGGCCTCCACTATCCATTTAAGTGCTGAGTCCTTTCTTAGCATGTTGTTTAATTATGTAATCAGTTCTGCTAGATTTGAAATGAATCTCCTAAGAAAGTTTATCTTACCTAGAAATGATTGTAACTCTCTAATGTTTCTAGGATGGGTAATGGTTAAAATTGCCTCTATTCAAGTAGGATCTATTCTAATCCCATATTTATATATGATATGTCCCAACAGTTTTCCCTCTTCCATATCGAAGAGTGTATTTTTTGGATTTAAATAAATCCAAAAGTTTCTACATTTGATAAATACTCTTCTCAGGTGGTCTAGGTGTTCAATGTCAAATTTAGAGAAAACTGTGATGCCATCTTGGTATACTACTAGGAAATCATGGATCTCCTTAGAAAAATTTATATCCATAGCTCTTTGAAATGTTGCACCTACATTCATTAATACAAAAGGCATCTTCAAATACATGAAGGTACCCCAAGGAGTAGTAAATGTAGTTTTGGCTTGGTCCTCAGGTTTAACTAAGATCTGGTTATAGCCAGAGAATCCATCTAATAGTAAAATCTTGGATGAGCCTATTACCCTCTGTAGGATATGGTCCATTTTTGGTAGAGGATAGTTATCTTTTAGTGAGACCTTGTTTAAATTTATGAAATCTACACAAAGTCTAATTTCACCAGTTGCTACCGGGAATAGTGTCCACTCAGATACTGCTATTCCCACTAAGACTAGTAGCTATCTTAGAAACAAACAAGTAAAGTCTACTCTTTCCTTTATGAAAATAGGTAGGAGTGGAACAAAGGAGACCAACCTTAGTCTTGCGCTTAATTTCCTCTCCTTCCTGATAGAGCTTTTCCGCTTCTTCTTCATCTACCCAGCTTTAAAGAGCACCTGTGGAATCACAGCAACATACTACTATCGAAGAACAAAGATCTATATTCATAAATAACACAGGACCAGATGTGTGTTAACCATACAAATGCATATAAGGTAAACTACAAAATATGGAGGAAACTTGAATAGCCTTTATTAAGATGAAAAGTAGCAAGAGGATTACAACCATATGTTCTGACCTAGCATCATCCTCCAGCTAGAAAGCCCTTCTTCACCTCAAGTAAAGCTTAGACCACCCAACACTATGAATATACACTAGAAAACCAACAGCACTTCTCTACAAGATACAAGATTCCAACCCTTGGATCTCTGTGATGAGTGATCCATATATAGATGATTGTAGGGAGGTGAGTCATCTTCTGGTGTCTTGATTAGTGTCCTCTCTCTGACAATTCATGCTTCCACTTGGAGAATGGTGATCCCTTACTAATCCCTAGTCGAAAACAGAGAGGCAAGCGTCAGAGGGGAAGCTTCTGGAAGATCCCATGATCTCCCATCTCGCATTTTGTCCCTGCCATTTGTCCATTCCCGACCATCGCACCCTACAGAGGAGCCATTCAGTATGCATCGCACCTTGTACACTGGGAAGGTGATATGCATTGCACCCTCTGCACTGGGTTTTCAGTTTTGTCCAGTTTTGACCATTTGTGAGCAGGTTTTAGTGGAGAACTTCTAGGAGATGATGTAATCAGCGAACCTTGTTCCTTTAGGCAGTGAAGCAACAGTTTTAGGTACTTAGGAGCCCTCGGTTTACGGACATTTATGATTGGGGTTGAAGTGCCCAAAAATGTCTATAACAGTTGCCCCCTAAAGCATGAGGTCGTTAATCTTTTTGATGTCGAGTGAAATGCTTTACTTATGAGGATCCGAAGTTTTTTCGAGCTGGGAGGCGACCTGTAATAAGATACAATACAACACATTATTTTGACAACATTTTTTCATGATCTAGCTGAGGCGGGCATTCCCATGCTCAGCTTTATAAATTCATTTTCATGTACATAGGAAAAACAATCGTTTGTGTGGAAGACTGATGATTTGGACTCATCATCCTTTGATTTGGATGATCATCTGTTTGGAAATGATGTACACTTGATGTATTTATATTCTTGAATATATCACAGCCCGGATCGATGAAACTAGATCCGGGGTCTTCAAAACTCGTTCAATCTTCACTCTGAGTACAAGTCGATCCATGTGAAAAATGTTCTGGAGTTGAACATGGAAAGACATCACCTGATTACCAGCCAATGATGTAAGCTATTAGCAGGCGCGAGACGAATCACCAATAATGACAATGACCCTCAAGGTACTACAGTACAATTCACGTGGTCTGAAAAAAGACTTGGCATCGAACACCACGTAAAATATCTTAGTCGAAGGCCATTGATGTAAACCTGTTGCCGAAAATGAGAAACTTGCCATTGAGGCATGCAAGCTTCAAAGTACTGAAAGGGTTGTTCCTAAGTCAACTTCTTGGATAATGAGCTGATGTCGACAAGAAGTGACCTGTCACAGGAGGGCCTTAATGAATCCCACATCAACGACACGGAACGAAGCAAATGATTTGGAGGTGAAAACAATCTGACGATAGAGGGTTCAAGGTGGCAGTCATGAAGGAATGGAGCATGAATGTATTGCAGTGGGTGAGACATAGGAGAATTGTTTGAATGACTTCTCTTGAACATATCGGCGACACTGATCATGGATTGGTAGCATTAACCCCAAAGATGGATAATGTGATGGACCAATGGTGATGACCAGTGAATGGAACAACCCAACCCAACATGGATGCAGAAGGAAAGTCTCATGTTCAAGAGCGACTTGCTACCAATAAAGTTTTTTCAAGTTTTCTTCCCAATTTTCCCCAGTCATTTTTGACCAGTACCTCTTTATTTTTGTCAAGCTTGAGAAGGATAACATATGCTTGTTCTATAATCCGCCCTTCAGGCGAACCTGTCGGTATATTTTAGCGAGCCTAGCGATAGTGAAACTCGTTCTCATCCATTTGGATGAGTTTGTCGTTATTCGGTTTTAACGAGTTTAACGACAAAGATAACTCAGTCCCTTTCAATTTTAGAGAGTCTGAAAGGAACGGAAATGAGACTCCAATGATTATTTTTCGTAATGTAATCCCTTAAGTCCAAAAAAGCATAAAATAATACAAAAGGGATGAATTTTTGATAGTTTTAATGAGCCAAACAAGACAAGCGCTTGATCTTTTTGTGTAATAATCCCTCAAGTCCAAAAAGATTAAAATCTAGAGGGATAGCACTTCCGATGACTTTAACGATCCGGAGAGGCCAATCACTCGACAATCTTTTCATATTTTACGAGTCAATTGAAAAGAGCTTAAAGGAGACTCGTTTTCGAGGAATGAGTGATGGTTTCGAGTAGCAGCTAATTCCAGGTAAGGTTTGGAATTCTCCAATCACGAGAGTGTCACAAGGATGGCTAATAGAATCACTCTTCACATATGCTCCTCGAAGGGGTAAACAATCATATGGGGGTGAATGATCGTCTAAAAATAGAGTGGAGGTGATGATGAGAACACGACCAAGGCTCAAAAGGTGGCGATAAGGCATTCACAATGGTTATTTACTGGTTCATTTTTTAATGAGCTTAATGCTGGGGGAAACATTTGCTCATGACTTATGCTTATTTTTTAACGAGCATGAACTATGTGCTAAAAATTCTCATGGGGGGTCTATTTTTTAACGAGCTTGAACCCTGCGGTAACACTGCTCGCAGTCATATGATAAGGATGTTTCATTCAAGGTACGTTTTTGAAGAGCCTTGCACCTTTTGAAGCTTTGCCTCAAATCCTTTCTTTATGCAAGCTAGGAAACAACCAGCCTTACAGGTTTAAAGGGTTAGAGGTCCTACAAATTTAAAAAATAAATAGTTGCTCTTCGTTTGCATGCAGAAAGGTTTGCATGCCCCCAGGTATAGCGAAAAATTTCCAGGTTAGCATGAAAGTTCCCCGTGAAGCAGACCGAATGCTTTCATGGCGATGTCTACCAAAATAGACCAAGGGGAGTGGTGAAAACACATGCCACTCAGCATAACCTTAACGAAGGTATCTTATTCCAGCCTAATCCCATTTTCCTGTGAGGACGAGTGTGTCAGACTAGTCATATATCCCCCGTGGAAACCCATTCTATACCCAAGGTTTCCCTGCCGAAACAGACCAGGGTGCATACCCCCTGGGTTTTAGTCACATCCTCCTGAATCACTCGCGCTCATCAGGTGGACGGACTAGAGATTGATGAGACATTCCTTGCATGCAAATACCATTTATGGATGGCATTTGACTATTTGCGATGTGTGAACTGGGGAATGACATTTGGTCTACAAGTTTGACCATTCTTCCTTCGTGCGGAAAAAACATTACTCTAAAGAGTGAGGAGATGATGGCTCCCATGCAATAAATATAGTCGCGTCCAAGGAGTAGATTAAAATCTAAGGGTCCTTGAACTCCCATCACGTTCATGTGAATGGTTTTCCTTCTCAAAGTAATGGGTACATTTGGAAGGATCCCTAAAGGTCGACTGGTTCCTTTGTCGAAGCCTGTCAGATTTCTCATTTCAAGCAAAAGCGATGGTGAACCAAGCGCTTTCCAAGTAGTTGAGAAAAGGATACTCACAGAAGCCCCTTCATCTATGATGGTACCAGCCATGACCATTCTGTAAGCTTGTACAATGATTCTGAATGGTACACTAGCTGGTAAACGGGATCTGCCTAGTAGATTCCAGTCGAAGGAAACGACTAGGTTGCTTGGTGGTGGGACCGAATAGACGGTCGGATATGAATCTGATGAAATTCCTTCCTACGATAAAGGAATGGGTGGACTGCCCCCAAGTTCATCAGAGTCTGTGTTTATGAAAAGAATTTGAACGGTTTTGTTCTCTTTCTCTTCAATGACAGTATCATTCAAAGATGAACACTTTGAAGGCAGGAACGGGCCAACTACCGTCTCGACCTTTTGACTTTTGTCTGGTATGGATTCAGAGGGTTCATTTTCAATGATAGACATTTCAGCCAACCACAATGATGGGCCAGCCAGATTTTCAACCAGTGGAGGACTTGGCAAGAGTTTTTTGTATCCAGGAGGAAGCCGTAGCGGTGAAGTAGGACGGTCATCCAAAACTCTTTTAGCCTCATCAAGGAAGGGACAACGGTGGATGGCATGATTGCTTTCACACAATTTACAAGGAAATCTGGGATTCCTTTTCTGTCTGGGTGCTTCACTTTCACTGGTTGATGGTGTGCATTCAACATGATCATTAGAGGTTGATGCCACCGGATAGTGCAAACGAGGATACCAGTCCCTTAAGATCTATGGGATGCGGGGAAAATCTCGGTGATAGTGGTCTCCATTGCAAATGACACAAGGAGATTTAGGTTTAGACGGTGCGGTGTGAGGATTTTCGCTAGATGACGCTTGGTTGCCCCCTTTCGATTTTGGTTCCTTTTTCTTCTTTTCCTTTTTCTATTTCTACTTCTTCTTCTTCTCAATTACTTGATTTTTAGCTTTATTAGCTTTATCAAGAGAAGAGGAAGGAGGAGAGGGAGAATCAGACGAAGTAGAAGGTTGGGAGGCAACTCTAGTGTCATCTAGTTGCTGACTTGACTGTTCAGGAATTACGGGATTCTAAACAACAGAGGTAGAGAAGAGCCAGACAGGCAAACCAATTGTCAACCCTGGAAGTGACAAAGTGGCCATATGGGGTGCACCAACATCTCCCCAAGAGGAGAAGGGACTAGGGTTTCCTCGAAGGGGAAATCCTTGGTTGGTAGACCATTTTCTCAACATAAAGACCAACAAGGGAATTTGTGATGTTATTCCGATTAAAATAAATTTTAGACGCTTTGACACAACTTGTTTTTTCAATTTTAAAGAGTCGAGAAAAAACAAAATATGACTCTAGTCGACTTCGATTTTTATTGAGCTTGAAGTGGCAAGTGCTCAGAGGACCTTTTCCTTTAAGGAGTCTTAAAAGGAGCAAAATGGACTTCTCTGGAGATCTAGGCAGAGGGGATTACCAAACCAATCACAAAACTGCCGAATACTTTTTACGGTACGAAAGTCAATCTTCTCGAATGTTGTGTTCAGTGCATTGCGATCGATAGGGTGACATACACGGCTTCCTAAGGATAAAGGATGCAGCCTATTGTGGTCTCCCAAAATATACTTGAAGGTACATGGGAGCACAAGTCCGTACTGACACTTGTTGTCTCAGAGTGGAGGAATCACCCAACCAACAATGAAAGCAACAATTACTAGGTTTTACGATGCCAAAATACGTCTCTAGCCTAGACCTCTAGATGTTATGCGTTAGGTTCCAAAGCGTTGTTAAATTCATTAAATTTATTTTAAGTTGATCTTGCTTAAAAATTTGCCTTTCAAGTTCACCGCATGATGTGTATACAATTCCTAAAATGCAGTCTAAGATGATAAACAAACGTTTAATCTTCTTTTGACAATGAAAATCCTAGCTACTAAGGAAAGAAATGTAAGAACCTTTCAGCAAAGAGCACAAAGCACACGCTAAATGCACTGTCCTAAATCAAACAAAGCAGTCAAAATGTAAATGCACATGCATGTATTTGTTTTCAGCCTTCTTAATGTATGAATGATGATAAGAAAGCTATGTGAAAATCTGAATTATTTTTCAAAGCAACAATACTCAACAAATTTCTTTTCAAAATGAAGTGAAGGTAAGAGAGACACTTTGCAATTTCGAAATGAAAGTTGCTTTTCGACACTTTAAAAACTACTAATTCAAATCATATGCAATAGTAACTATATAATCGACTATCATAAACAATGGGATTGTCTTCTAAAACTGAAAACGACAGCTACGACACTTTCAGATCAAGAAACGACAGTTCGACTATGCTACTTTTTTGCAGAAGAGAACTGAAAATGGCGCACAATACACAAAAACACTTACAGTTCTTTGACTATGGAGGTAGAATAATGTAAGAGAAGGGGGTTTTCACAGAGATACACTGACCACAGACAAAAAAGCTCCTGAATAGGACTGAAAACAGTGAGGAAAAAAGCAAAGTCTGAAGGTAAAGTTAACCTTCCCTGACCATCGCACCTATCACATAGTGAATTTAGTATGCAGCGCACCTACTGCACTCGGGAAGTGCGATGCATACAGACTGCCTTGAACGCAGGGTACAATGGTACCAATGCGAGACTTTAAACAAGTTTTTACTCACAATTTGTAATTCAGTTCAGAGATTTAGGCCGAGTAAGTGATGTTCAGTATATGTAAAACACAGGGGTGATCTAAGGAGGTTCCTAGAGCCACCACTTAGGGCAATTAGACTATTTGTAGATCGATTTTTTAATTCATAAACAAAACCTGGAGATAAGCTAAAGTAGCATTGATCTACTTTGCATTTTTATAACAAATGCAGTTTGAAGGCTAGCTGGCTTGTCTTTAGGTTCCGTCTGCAAGTTTATAAAAGAAACAGAGATAGGCTAACAAACAATCTAGTCGCTCCCCAATGGAGTCACCATTTTGTTACCGGGAATAGTGTCCACTCGGATGCTGCTATTCCCACTAAGACTGGTAGCTATCTTAGAAACAAACAAGTAAAGTCTACTTTCACTTTCCTTTATCAAAATAGATAGGAGTGGAACAAAGGAGACCAACCTTAGTCTTGCGCTTGATTTCCTCTCCTTCCTGATAGAGCTTTGCCGCTTCTTCTTTGTCTACCCAACTTCAAAGAGCACCTGTGGAATTACAACAAAATACTACTATAGAAGAACAAAGATGTGTGTTAACCAGACAAATGCATATATAAGTAAACATACAAGAATATGGAGGAAAACTTGAATAGCTTTATTAAGATGAAAAGTAGCAAGAGGATTATGACCATATGTTCTGACCCAGCATCATCCTCCAACTAGAAAGCCCTTCTTCACCTCAAGTAAAGCTTAGATCACCCAACACTATGAATATACACCAGAAAACCAACAACACTTCTCTACAAGATACAAGATTCCAGCCTCCTGATCTCTGTGATGAGGGATCCATATATAGATGATTGAAGGGAGGTGAGTCATCTTCTGGTGTCTTGATTAGTGTCCTCTCTCTGATAGTTACTACTTTCACTTGGAGAATGGTGATATCTTACTCATCCCTAGTCGAAAACAGAGAGGTAAGTGTCAGAGGGGAAGCTTTTGGAAGATTCCATGATCTTTTACCTCGCATTTTGTCCCTGCCATTTGTCCATTCCCGACCATCACACCCTACAGAGGAGCCATTCAGTATGAATCACACCTTGTACACTGGGAAGGTGATATGCATTGCACCCTCTGCACTGGGTTTTCAGTATGGTCCAGTTTTGACCATTTATGAGCAGTTTTTCGTGGAGAACTTCTGGGAGATGATGTAATCAGCTGACCTTGTTCCTTTAGGCAGTGAAGCAACACTTTTAGGGACTTAGGAGCCCTCAGTTTATGGACATTTATGATTGGGGTTGAAGTGCCCAAAAATGTCTATAACAGGTAGACTTCCTTGTTGCCATAATTTTTCTTTCCACTTTGTAGCAAAGCCATTTATCTCTTTTTTCTTCCAATTGTTGTGGTGTTGCTCTAAAGAAGGTGTTGCTCTTTGTATCCTCATAATGTGTTATAATTTCCTTCGTGAAAATTGACCATGTAACAAGTAGTTTATGAGAACAAAGCCCTTTATACCATAAATTGATCTTGTTCTAAATATGAAGATGCAATACATACCTTTTGTAACAGTGGTACACCATGTAGATTAAAATATTTATCACCTGTAGTATCCAATTTACCAGATCCTTGCCATCAAACTTCCTCATCTCGATTTTTCTTGATTTTAGGAGCTTGATCTTGAAACTACTATAACTCTGTAATTTAAGATCTCCAAGTTCTGAAATTTCTTCTTGCAGTAGCTCTCTAAGTTCTCTTTCTAACCCCACAAGTCTGATCAGAATTTGATTATCCAAAAAAGAGTTATGCCAAATCTCCCATGGTGACATAATTATAGACTAGTTCAGTAGAGCGAACTTGTATGACGTGCCATGTATCACTTTTTCGACCTTAGTACCTGAAACTGATATACAGAAAACTATAGGAAGTCCTATTTCTAAAACTTCTGACGAAATTTCAATCTGATGCTCAGAACAAAAATTATGATGATTTTCCCAAGGTGAACTGTTTAGAATGTAATTTGGGGGTCTGCAAAAACCCTAACTTCCTTAGATTATATCTTTGAAAATATAGCGAGACAAGATCTGAAATTTGAAGCCAAGATTCAGAATGATTACTTCTCAAATGAGTTTTTATTTTAGGTTCTGGAACTTCGTAGCGAAATAGTTATAGTGCAAATTTCACGATGACATGTTTTAGATGAAATTCTGGAGTTTGCAAAAACCCTAACTTCCTCAGTTCATATCTCCGAACATATAGCGGGAAAAATTCTGAAATTTAGACCCAAGGTTCAGCGTGGTGTTGTCTCAAATGGTTTTTTTTTAGCTTCTGAAATGTCACATAAAAAGAGTTATAGTGAAAATTCCACGATGAGCTGTTTGGAGTAGTGAAACCCTAGAATCCAAAGCTCTGATACCAAATGTTAGGAAACTAACTCACAAAAAGATAAAAATATAGATCAATGCCTTAGAATTCAGCCTCTTCAAGGGGCAAACCTCCTTTACATTACACAAATGAACAATTCTTGGATGATAAAAATGAAAAAACCTCCTTTCTATTTATAGGAGTCTAAGGGGTCATAATATAATCAGAGCCGACATAACAATAATAATGTAAGGGCACAATAATAACAATAGTGGGCTTCTATGGGGAACAATAATAAAAATATGGGGACTACATGGGCACAACAATATAATAAGGGGATTGTACTAATAACAATAAGGGGTTACACTAGTAGTATAGGGACCTAACATACCTAGTCATTACTAAGTAGGCCATTGAAATCACTAAGTTAATTCTCCTTATCATAAAAAAAAATCTCATCTTGGAACAAGAATTTAGCTTGACGTTTAATTGATGACATTGAAGATGTATCAAAGCTACATCATTACAAGTGGTCAAAGAAGGGCTATATTAAAGATCCCTTGGATGTTTACCTAATACACTATTCACTAACAAAGTTGAGGAGTAGAATGCATCAAGATGTTAACTAAATTTTCCTTTATAGCCCCATGTTATAGCTTCTTTTACCCATCATTGAACATATATGATTAGTTTAGAAAATTTCTTTTGTTTCCTCCATAATTTGTTACTCATTTTATTAATCGTCTAAGCCTATTCTTATATGCTCGCAAGTTCCCCTATAACAATGGGAAAGTTATCCTTTAACAATCCATAAGCACCTACAAATTTACATAAAAAGAAAAAAATGCACAAAGGTGTGGTCCTAAGTGGGGATCACAAAGGTTGTACAATTATGCAACTTGGATCTTGATTCCCAACAACCAAAACTACTTTACCATCATATTAATATGAGTTCTATTTTTTGGAATCAAGCCAAGCCTAATTGATATAATTTCATGTTGGGGAATTGTCCTAGGTTTTTATAGTCTCTTCAAGATTAGGACCCTTTAATTCCCTAAGTGTTGTCTAGTCTTAAGCATGGTCTAAATAGTCACTGGATTTCCCTACTAAAGAAATATTGTGAATCTATGGTAAAGTTTAAATTGATAAATGTCTTAGGTGGAGGAACCCAAACTTGTGTGGAAAAGGTTCCAATAGAAATAATAAATATTAAAATGCGTTATTGCTTTTACATTACATAAACATCTCTCTTATTTCACTCCACTAATTCATTTTTCATTTTCCCCTTCAATTGTCTTCGAGTTATTGAAGTATAGATGGAATTAATTGACCCGCAGTTAGAATTTACTTATCACAATTTTATATTATTCCTCCATATAATTGTTTGAGTCTGAAGAAACGTGTTTCTTGGCTTCTGTGTAGATTTGGAGAAGGGAATTTTGCTAAAGTTTATCTTTTGAATTTGTCACAAAGCGTGAGGGGATATAACATTTAATTATAGGAACTTTCTTTTATTATTTCCTTCACATTCCATAATATAAACTATATATTCTAGAAAGATTGAAATTTATCCTTGACTTCTCGATGGGATCAACTTTACTTATCAAGGGTTTTCTTGCTAGTATAAAAGGGGAATCCACTCGAAAGAATTTAATATAGTAAGAATTATCACTTTATACTTTTTTATTTTTTCACTTTCTCAGTGATATACTAAAAAGTATATCATTTGAGATAGTAGCAAGAACTTACTAGTTTCTTCTAAAAACTAGTGAGAATTTATTTATACACAAAAGTTTCATTCTTGAAACCAAGAAGTGGCATGCAAGTTTCCTTCTAGCAACGTGTGAGAGTTTGTCCTATAGTAAAGACAAAAACTATTTGGCCTTGAAAATTTTCCTTCTAATTTTGAAGTCTTCTTCAAATTTAAGAATGTTACTATTCAATTGGGGAATCTAGTATGTATTTAGATGTTAGTCACTATATCTTAGTAGAAGATAAGAAAATATATAAAAGAAAATTCTCTTATAGCTATTTGTGAGCTTCTGTACTTTCTTGCATTTCATTTTGTGATTGATCATAGGCATTGTGTTAAAAATTTGGAAATTTTTGCATGCATCCAAAGTTTAGTTTAATCTCTTCATCTTTTTTGAATTCAAATGTTTCTAAGGAATTGAATTATTTATGCTAAAAGAAAAAGAATAAATGTTTATTTTCATTTGTGAAATTATTTATGTTTCTCAACATCCTTGAGCCTTGAGAACGCCATTTAAATTTCATTCCACTCTTCTTGAGTACTAACATCATACTTATACCAGCACATAATTAAAATTGACTAGACATGTTTTCCTTATCGAAGAACAATAAATATCTAAGCACGTGGTATTAGTGTAGGAATAAATTCGATAAGGCCATTAAAATGAAACTAGGATTGCATGAAGAGAGTTAAAATACCATTAGTAATGTGTAGTAGTCAGTAGGAAAGAATCTTCACCATATACATCAAGAACTAGGTGAGACTATTTCAAGTATTGAGATATCTCCTCACACTTAGGTTGTGGGTGGAAATGTAATAGGGGTCTCTATTGGAATTTCCATGTTACTTAGAGTCATGCATATTTTCTAGAGTTACATGATAGGACACAACACTTCCATTTCCCAATATAAAAGCTTGACCAATGACTATTTTTCTTAGCTACCTGTCATGAAATGCTATCCTTATTTTTCTTTCCCTAGGTTCTTCATTATCTACTAAAAGTGGGAAGATTTTATGGTACCTAGGATGTAAATTAGATCTTGGTATCAACTACCTTGAATGTTTCACATATTTGTGACGGATATTACACCTAGGTGATTAATTTATTAGAGGTCATTATAACTATTCCTTGCACCTTTTCTAATTGGGCCTCAGAATTCATCATCCTAAGATGACCTTTAGAAGGTCTTACTTTGAGTATTCACTAATTAGAATAAATAATTAGTCACCTTGGGTAGATTCTTAGGAGAGTGTGTTGTCTTCCTAGTTTATTTTCAACATTTTCATAGTAGAGTGTTCTTTGTTGTAATGCATAGATGGCCTTAGGATTTGATTTTTGCTTTTTAATTTTCACTAAGTTATTATTATTAGGGTTTCCAAATAATGAACCCATTAATCACAAAGGATAATGGGTTTTGATGGGCCTCCAAATTAGATACAAAATAAGTCCCATTTAACCCCTTCTAGGCACATAAAGGCTATATTAAATCTCTTCTTATACACTTAATAATGTTTCCTTAGCTTTAATAAGTTATTAGGAAGGTTTAGAGATAATTACATCCTTATGTGCCCAATATTATTTATTTTTGTAGAATATTGGGCAGATTCTGAAGATTTGGAAGATGAGATAATATAGGGACTTGATCCCTGCTATAGGATGGACCAATATTAGATAATAAATGAATAGGATATTATGGAATTATTGAATATATTCTGGAGATCCAATGATTGAGAAAATATATGAATGTGTTCGCTATCTTTGAATGAATATTTCTATTGTTGAGAACCAGATCCAATTTTTGAGGGATTTTGGAGGGGAAAGTTGCCTTGTTTCAAGGAGGATGCTTCTCCATAAATTTGTATAGTTATAAATTTGAATTAGCCTATAGGGGCATGAATTTTTTAGTCTTCTTGTGAAGAAAACTTGTTATTTAGTAGAACTAGATTAATTTCCAACAAGGATATACTTGGATTGACTTTATTAATGAAGTTTGGTACCATTTTTTTCTTCTAAATCTTAACTTCTTTAAGAGAACCTTGTGTTTCCTTGGACTTGGTCATCCTAGGATCCTCAGAGCCCTATTGTACAATTTATTTATCTTGTTTTCACTTCTGATTCACTTGCACCTCTTATTCTTCCTTTTACTAATTTTTCATTTAGTATTCATGCTTCATTTGTTGTAGGTTAGATCAGTTAAATGATTGAAGTAAGTTTTTTTTCAATTCATTCATATAGTTACAATAATTATGCATCCTTAGAATAACTTTTAAAAGTAATATTTATCATTCAGTTACTTGGATTGGTTTACTAGTTCACAATTTTGAAATTTCTAGAAGTATCTTATAGAGAAATAGTAATAATTTACACTTGACTAGGTCAGGAATTTGGTAGGTTAACCAACTCATTGATTCTTGAATTTATGGTTTTTATAGTAATTTTCTGCTAATTTTTAGCACATGTTAAAAGGGTATTTGTCAGTGATTCCACTTGGATCAGATTCCTAGGAAAATATACTTAATAAAAAAATTCACCCCATCTCAATTTCATGGTCATTCAATGAGATAACTCGGAGGACAACCTAGCTGGCAAACTTGGTATTTTAGTATTTTCAAGTGTAAAAATATTAACCTTTCTAGTGTGCATGTAAGAATATGGGTTTTAAGGGTTGATAATTTTCATTTTTGTTTGTCATACTATCATAAACACCTTCCCTCCTTCCTCAACAACTCCTCCAAAACACTATTCACCGAAAGTGTTATCACTCTGATAATTGTTTTGAAGTAAGAAGAAAGAAAAACCAAAGGTAACCGCAAACCACTTTTGGAGATCATGACCTAGCCTTCCTGATGCTCAGAGAGGGCTCTCTCTTTATAATTTAACTTTGTTTTAGTTAAAATGATTTTTGGCTAGTTGTTGCTTGCAGTTGGGTTTTGTTTTGAAAATTTGGTGGTGGGATCACTTTACTTAGATGGATATAGTTTTAGCTTATACCATTGGGCTATGGAGTCGGATGTCTAACAAACAAGACTAGATTCAGTTCTAAAAATAGGGTCCACAGGGCAAGATAGATGAGTTACTGCTGATCTCAGAGGCTAAATGTTGAATGGCTTCAAATTGGATCCAGAGAGAAATTAAGGGTTCCCTAGGCCAAACTTTGGATTGAATGAAAGAAGTCAACTAGGATGGGAGAGAAATTCAGGGTTCTCAAATCTGGATATCAGAAGAAAACACGTAAGTAAACAACTGTTCAAAATAGAGTGTAATTAAAAAAATTCTGAGTGATATTTCTAGTTAATTCATTTAGATTTTAGAACACATTTAAGATTATGAAAACACATAATAAAGGTAAAATAATCACACAAAG
>APFE031023696.1:197506-216643 GCA_000404065.3 Pinus taeda | reverse complement strand
TATATCTCATCAGCCTTTGCATATTTGGAAAAAGTAGGCTTATTAATGAATAAGTGTTTCACCTCATGCTGGAGGTAAAATAGATTTTCAAAAGTCTAGTATAATACTATGTTAGTTGGTATACCACTCATTGATGAGGTATTTGCCTGTTCTCTAGATACTTCTCTGGTTTTCTCGTTGTAGTCCTACTGTGTCATCAATTTATCATTTATGACTAAGGTACTAGGTAGTCCCTTTTCTCTCAAAAGCTCAAACTTGGTCATAAACCTGTCAACGGCTAGTTGCATGGTTTGACACTTATATTCTAAATTTAACATTAAATTTCTCTTGGCTAGCACCCTCTTGACTTCCAAAATGGTACCTATCCTGTCAGATATGTCAAGTTCTTGTAGCTCATATTTGTTCTTGGAGTTGAGGAATTGAATAATTCTTACTACCTCCTCTCGCATTTCTCCAAGCTCTTCTTTGACATTCTGGATGACTTCTATAGCTTATTTGATTAAGTCTATCTATTCAAAAATGACTTGGATAGATCACCAAACATCATTGATAGAGTCAATGATATTGACCCATAACAATTGTTTGGCCTTTCCCAAAGGCTCACTCAATGTTAACTCTTTCTCTAGGATTTTCACTCTCTCATTCATTTTGGTAGCCTTTTGTTGTTCTTCCTTATGCATGATCTGGGCTCACCTGCAATCTGTCTCCACGATGGTAAGTTTCTCTTTTAACTTCTTCATTTCATTGGTCTGAATGGAAATTTCTTCCATTTCCTTGACCAGCCTGTTTGCTTCATCACCTATGGTACCTGTTGCTATTGATGTCATAGCTGATGTAGTTGTTGTTGCTGCTAGCAATGAATTGGCCATTGGACTAGTGGGAGCTAATGCTATTGCCAATGTGGAAGGCACAATTGCGGTCACTGTAGGAATGACAGTTGGAGGAGCACTGTCTAGACTAACTTGTTTGAGTTGGAACAAGCTATCTAGTTCCTTTTCCATTTCCTTCAACCGGTCATTGAGTTGCAGCACCAAGTCCATCATCTCTTCACAATTTTTTTGGCTTTCTAGGACTTCTTTTGTTTGAGGGTGTTGTGACTGAGGTAGCTTGACTATTTCTTAAGGGATGCAATGTCTTCATTTTCCTTCTTAATTAACTGTTCAGCAGCATTGATGTCCTTTGGGTCATGGCCCAGCTCAATGATCAGGTCTTCTAAGGATTTGATCCTTGTGTCTTTGGCATTGGAAGATTATTTTTCTAGTTTGTACTGGGCTATCACATTGTTTAATGAGTCCTTGAGCTTGAATGTTGCCATTACTTTTGCTGTGAGGGTGGAGTAGATAATCTCTCCAGCTTTCTTGTGAAATTCTATTTGATCTATGGGATGCACATCCCTGGCTAAGACCTCAAAGTTGGTCTTCTTGTAGTTTGTTGTGGTTTTAGGCTACTGTACAGTAGGTTGTAGGAAAGACACCTACATCTTTCCTACTTTGATGTCAAAAGCTGACATCAATCTATTTTGATTTGATGGTGTCATTTGTAGGTACTTGGCATATGTGTCTACCTTTAGCTTTTCATTCCTCATTTTAATCTCCTTGAATCTTTCCTTGATATCTGCTTCCTTGTTAGCTAAACTGATAAAGGAAGACACCTCCACACTCTTTTGTCTATGTATAGTCGGGTGTTTGAAGAAGAGGGTTTCCATGTTTCTGTTGATGCAGGAGTCTCAGCTGTTTTTCTACTCCTTTGCCCCATTGCATCAATATCAATCATTTCTGCTGACGCTATGTTTTCCTCCTTTTCAGAAATAGGAGTCAATTTGGGCTTTTTGATTAGTTGGAACTATTGATCAGTGGTCTCCATGGCAAAGCTTGATGATTCCTCCTAGTTTCTTTTGGGATTCTTCTCCTCATTGATAGGAGTTTGAATGATGGGAGGGATATTCATTAGCTCTTCCAAGTCTAGGACCTACAAGAAAGAGATTTGGTCAAATTGTTTCTCCAAGTCAATCATGGTGTTCTCCACATCCACCACTATGTTGTCCATATTTATCAATGTATTCTCTACCGATTCTGACTGGTTAGCATGTTGTTCAATGTCATATCTTGGGTAGTGGATGTAAGGTTCCAGCTTGACCTTTTCTCTGAGCTTGTTTATAACCCCATGAGGGTCATAATGCCAAATGAAACTATGTTGGAATTCCATGTCTTGAAGCATCTTATTGGGCTTAGGTCCAACCTCTCTAGTGTTGTAGATGAAAAGTCCCATTTGTTTTTTCATCTTAAACTGTGTCTTCTTACTAGCAGCTAGGAAGTTGACTTCATCTACACTTATCATTTTCTTGAAGTATTCTAGAGAAAATATTCTCATTGGGAGATACTTAGGCAATTTGTAGGGGGTAACTCACAGCCATAGATCTTGATTTCAATATGATTCTAGTAGAGGTACCAATCTCCTACTCTACGATTCTTTTCCAGTTTCAGTACTCTCTTGATCTCAGTACTAATTCTAGGTTGAGTACTAGAAGTCGACATGTTTATGACAGAGTGAACAAAATAATCTATGAAGTCTTTGTATGTGAATGTTGTGTTATACCTCTGGACCAAGGGTGTCCAGTAGATGACTAAGCTTTCCTTTCCCTTGGTATCTATTTTCTGAATCTTCACTAAGAACTTGTCTATTTGGTAATATAGAAACATGTAAAACAACACTGGATAGTACTTGAACACTCTTTTAGTGGGAAATCTGGTAAATTTTTCATGCATCCTGTCTACAATGAACTGAGCATAATCAAACATAATAGCAGGGGGCTGACCTAGTGTGAAAATAGACATAAAAGCCATGATCATATCATCCACAAACTCATTTGATGTGAATCCTAGGATGCTTGAGATTGTGGTGATTATTCTCCTACCAGTCTCTGAAAGAAGTAGCAAAAACATAGGATGGAATGTCTTTAGGAGTATGGCGCTCCTCAATGATGAAATTTTGAAATATTTGTTTGATCTTGGTTGGGTCCAATGTGGTATATAGGTCCAACAGGTTTGCAATGGACAAAGGAGTCATATTAGGAGTATACTAGATTTGCAGTATCTGGTTAACGGACTCAACAATAATTGAAGACCAGAAGTCCTGATTTGGGGCAATTATAGCCCTTTGGCTAGGAATATAATAAGAAAAAACGTACAATGTCTGGGAAAAGGTTGACTTATGGGAATGTATACTTGGGTAGATTTTGGTCCCAAAGTTGGATATCATCAGCATGGTTAGGAACCTATCCTTGACCCAACAATGGATTCTCAGAAGGTTGTTCTGGGTGACTGTGTCTTTGATTTGAAAATCCCTGTCTGCTGGGGCCAAATGGTCAATGTCTAAATGAGGGGTTGTCACTGGTCTGACATCCAGAGAGGTTGGAGCTGCCATCTTTGTAATAAATTATGTAAATTAGGCTTATATGGTTATTAGAAGTGAAGCCTTTGACAATTCTGTAATAGGAGTAGGGTATTAGTAGTTTGCAGGTTAGGGTCCTGGTACTTTGGGAATGGGAGACTCTCAATTAAATTGAAATTAATCAAATTGTTTCATTTATTTTAAGAATTTAATGTTCTTTCTTTAAAGAGAGGGTAATTCTTGGTTGTTGTTCAAATACCTAGAATTTATAGTCGGTGCTGCAACTGGTTTTGAATTGGGGTTTGCAGAGGGCTTTAATAGCTAGGATGGTGTGTAGTGGTGCCATCGAAAGGCTCTGACAGTTGATAGCTAGTCATAGGAGTTTAGAAGGCATAGGTGCTTCAGAGGTTCAACAGTGAGTTTTGAGTGAAAAAGGGTGAAAATGGGGGTTGGAAGGCTTTTAACCCCAAATGGTTGAAAAAATGGTGAGGAAAAAATGTTTTATGAACGGTGCTAGTTTTCATTTTGGCAGGGAGGTGGTTATTGAGGCCATTGCACCACTTATGGGGGTCGAGTGGTATTTTTCCAGGGGAACGCGATCTATGCCAGAGGCTGACAAGTAGGCAAATGGGCCCCCAGAAAAACCACACATATTGCATGCTCTCAGGCCATTAAAGGTTGAACATCATGTGAGCGTGATATGGGTGATGGCTGATGGATTTAGTGGTGGATGATCAGATGACCATCACATGGTAAAGTCGCACGGCTAGGCGATGGGGTGGAGGTTATTGGGACCCATGGGTTTTAATTACGGTTTAGAGTAATTAACCCATGTTTAAGTACATATTAATTAAACTGTAGAGTTTTAGGGGTTGCGGGGTTAGTTTACCTCACCAGGGTTGCAGGTTAATCTTGAGTTTAGTTGAGAAAATAGTTAAGTGGCAGAGTTAGTGAGGCGAGGGGTTTTTAGAGTTAGGATAAAGGGTTTAGAGGGGTTTTAGGTAATTAGTGAAGTGAAAACATGATTTTAAAAGGGGAAAAAGGGGTTTCACACTTAGGGGAATGGATTTTAGGAGTAATTGACTAGGGAATTGTGTGAAATTAAGGGGTAGGAGTAAAAATGAGGGGGAAGGGGTTCTCATAAGCCATGAAGGGGTAAAAGTGAAATTATTGAGTATATAGTGGGGGTGAAATGCAATGAAGGGGAAGTTAGGAAAATCAACGTATGAGCATGATTTTTTCATTGATAACTACTCCTACATAATTAAAACACATAGATGAGTATGATAGTAGAGCTTATGATCCAAATGACTTGTATTTCTGCAACCTTTCTTTACTTACCCTTTTACCTACCCTACCATATTTTCTTCACTTTGGTGGGTGCACTTAAGCTATCAAACCCTTTTCTTTCCTTTTCTTTTATAAAGAAAACTATCTACTTCTAACCTTATATCTTCCAAGGGCTCAAATTAAACTGATGAGCTCCTTTTATTTCTCTACCTATCTAATGATCTACCAAGATTAAACTGTTTGGTCAGATTTTTATTCTCTAACTATAAACATGAAATTCAAAGCATGAAATAGTCAAGATTAAGTAGTTTGACTATCATGGGTTGTGGCATATAGGAGAATCAACAGACAACCATTAAAAGGAATTAATAGTAAAAAGTAGTGGCACTTGGACTTGCACACTTTCATGATCTGTTTTTTGTTTAGGGTTCATGTTTTTTCATTTTTTGATATTTTCTTATTTTTCTTGTCCTTTGATATTTCTTTTAGGACATACCCTCTTTACACTTTTTAATTTTAATATGGAAAAATTTTGCATAAAGAAAAGGTATGTAAAATATTACAAGACTTAACCTCAGCCAATTCAAAATTATGAATCCTATCACTATAGGACTCCAATAGTGGCTCCACATGGGAATGGAATTTTTTTGGTGAAATGTAAAGAACTATGAAGATCAGTAGCCTTCGAATTGTGACTGTAGTTACCTTGTGAATTGTCCTTCTGTGATTTCTGCTTTATTGATACTTATGACAATAAATCCCTGAAATCTCAAGGCCTTCTCTCCGGGCTTCAACTTCAAAGGATTACCATCAAATCCAATCTACACTCTGCAATGTTATGTACAATGATGCAAAGTAAAGTGAGCTATTGTGAGTCAGTAGAAAAATAATGCTTCAACATTCTATCATTAATAGGTCCTCCTGGTAGATCTGATCCATCTATGTTTGTCAAGAAAAAGGCATTGTTGCCTCTGTAGCCATAAATGACATAAGGCCCTTGCCACAAAAAATCAAATTTTCCATTGTCTTTGTCTTCTCTCCTTGAATCCCACTTCAGAACTTTATCTCCTATGTAAAAATCATCTGCTTTGGTCTTTTTATCAAAGACTTTCTTGATCCTTTCCTGGATTACCTGTGATTTTACATATACTTATTCTCTGGTTTTCTACAGATGTATGGTCTGATTTATTCGTCTCTGAATATCATTTGGTTCCACTTGTAATTCCTAGATGATCTTCATCACTAGCACTCCCAAGGATGATGGGAAAAATGCATCCATCCCATAAACTAGCTGATAGGGTGATGTTCCAATGGACTTCTTAGTAGTTAGTCTATCTGCCCATAAGGCATTGACTAACTTCTTATTCCATGTATTTTTGTTATCTTCCAACAATTTTTTAATAATATTGACCAGACTTTTGTTGGATGATTCTATAAGCCCCTTACCTTGAGGGTAATAGGCCGTGGAGTTACCAAGGGTGATGTGGTATCTATTACAGAAGTCTATCATTCTTTTGGATTTAAAGGCAACTGCATTATCAGTAATGAGCTTCTCGGGACATCTGAATCTTGACAGGATATTACTCTTTAGGAAGGAGATTATGATAGTGTCTGTGGCTTAAAAGTAGTTCCTTAAGACGGTATCTTCTAGCACTTGTTGCGTGCATCTTCTACACCTTGGCCCCTGCTCAGGCACTTCTCTCAGAAGCTTTACTAATGCCTCTATTGCAGCCTTACAGATACTTAGAAGAAGATATCAAGCGAACAACTCAATTTAGAGTAAAAAGGTGCGCAAAGCTTTTATTAACTCAAAAGGGAAACTTACAGAGCATTACAATTTGAAAACAAGAAATCTCAGAGATTTGAAGCACTCAGTTCAACAACACGTGCTTGTCTTTTGCCGATTTCTTATTTTATAGACTCTTTTTTTTTGTCATGACACAAAGTGGAAATAATTGAGGGTCCTGTCAGCATTTCCATAGTCCAATGGTGTCTACTCAATATTTCAGTACAATAATTCAAAAACACACTAAGGACAATAATTCAAAGTGGAAATATTTGAGGGTCCTGTCGACATTGCCATAGTCTGACGTGTGTCTACTCAATATTCTAGTACAATAATTCAAACTTTCAACTATTTACAAGGAATCTAAGGACTATCACCATGGTCCCTTAGGGCTGCGGTCTGAGTCATAATCATCGAACTCATCAGAAGATGGATTCTCTCGCAGATATGCTTCCTCCATTATCTTTAGATATTTTTCTTCATAGTCCGACTCAATGGGGTCTTGAGCATCTTGGTACACATCTAAATACAAAATGTCCTTTCCTTTTCCTTTTGTAGATGCTATTGTTGTAGATGTTGTAGCTACTTTATAGGATTGTCCCACTTCCAACTTTATTCGATCTTTGTAGGGATGATGGCTTTGGTAGGGTAACTTGAATGGGTCATCTTTCTTTGTCCATCTATTGATGTAAGATGTATGATTTATCTCAATATCTAAGAAAGAATCTTTATGTGCTTTTGAGAAAGTTGGCATTTGTAGCACTGGTACTTCTATTCCATCCAATAATTCCCATTTAAAAATCTAGAACATACTAGTAGCTGTTTCAATGGTGTGTTGTACCCAGATTTTGCAGTGATCACTAACACCTTCCTTTTCTTGCCATCCAAACTCAAAATTAAATGTTGTGCATACCTGGTTGATAATAACAGACTAATCAAACATATAGTATCTGTAGTCCAATTTCCTGAACTTACTCCAACTGTGATTAGTGCCTTTTGATTCATAGAAAACTTTAAAACAGGATACTTCCCTTACGATTCGGTCAATTTTTTGATAATATGAATTTTTTCAACCACTTTTTACATGGGAAACTCTTTTAACCAGCCCAAAAATATTTTTACTTCATCCTTATTTTCTGCAAATGCAGAACTTTCTGAAAACTGATTTTCAAAAACCTGTGAAAAGGGATTTGGCTCAATAACATTCCTTATTTCTGGGCTATTAAAATCCCATGGTGTAGAAAATATTTTAATATACTGTAGAGTTCTTTCTACACATTGAGATTGTCTTTCAGCCTGTTTCTTCTTGCGGTAACCGTTCTTGATTTCCCAATCTGCAAAGGGATCGAAGATTTCATACTAAGGAAAAGTATCTGAATGCATATAATCTGGATCTCTTCTTTGTAGATATGATGCTTCCATTTCCTCGAACAGATCTGGAATTCTTAAGGTCTGTAAAAACTGACCAACTTCTGTCTTGTTGTTAACATCATCAAGGTCCATCATCTTAGCACTTGTAAAGATTTCAAGTGCAAAATCAATACAACCAATCATCTTATAATAATTTAAAATTTTCAAGACCCAAATCATGGATTGAGTATACTGTATGGACCATAAATCATCAAGTGTTCTGAAACATAATTTGACTTTCATATTTGGTAAAGAGTATGCTTTTACCAATTCAGGATCTAATCCAAGAAGTGTGCTAATATTCTTTGATTGCCAGGCTTGACATTTTTGAATCCACTGGTTTCTTCAAAGCCCGAGTCCAACTACCTTTTTTATTTCTAGACAAAGATATTCCACATGCTTCTTGAGAATTTTGAACGTTTTTGCCAAAGTAACAAGATTGTCTGGCTGATCTGGAATATCAAAAATACTTCCTCTGACTTTTGTCCGGCTGCGGCCAATTCTATGAGCTTTATTCATTTCCCTGGTAAGAGCCTCGGCAATATAGTTAGAATTTCTAGGAATCCATTCTACGTCAAAATCATATTGTTGGAACCAAATTTGCCATGATAATAATCTTCCTATTGCTATCTGTCTTGATAATTTTGCTGACAAGAAATATTTAAAATTCATTGAGTCAGTTCTAATCAAGAATTTTCTTGGTGCAAGATACAATTCAAATTTTTGTATGCCATTAAATATTGCAAGAGTTTATTTTTCAACAGCAAAATAATTTTTCTGATTGGGGAGGAATTCTCCTAATGCATAGGCACATAATTCTTCTTCTTTGTTTTCCTCCTTTCTTTCAAAAAGAACAGCCTCCCAAAACTCATCTGAGGCATCTATTTGTAAAATTAACAATCCTCCTCCTGGAGGCTGCAATTTTGGCAGGGACTTACATTCTTCTTTGAGTTTTTTTACAGCAATAGTGGCTTGACTAGACCAACCTGATTTTAAATGCTTACGAATAGGAGCAGTTTTTTCAGATAGCCTAGGAATGTATTTATGGATATAATTTAAAACACCCAAAAATTTCTGAATCATTTTGGTATCTTTGATTTCATCAGGGAACTCAGCAAGCTTTGTTAGCACATGCGGTTACATCTGTATATGTCCATCGATTACATGAATTCCAAGGAAATCAATATCATTTTGGAATAAAACCATTTTATTTTCTGAGAGGACAATATCATGAGCTTGAACTTCTTGAAAAAATATTTCTATATGAGCCAAATGTGTTTGTAAATCTGGACTATGGATTAAAATATCATCAATGTAAGTTATGATAAAACTGTACTTACCAAATATAAAATCCATTCTTTTCTGGAAGAAAGCAGGAGCATTCATTAATCCAAATGGAACAAATCTCCATTGGAAAAATCCTACAGGGCATGTGAACACTGTCTTATGTCTGTCTGCTTCTTCAATCTAAATCTGGTAATAACCAGATTTCATATCAAATTTACTGAAGATTTTACTCTTCTGAATTTTCTGCATTATTACTTCTTGACGAGGTAAAGGATAATGAAAGCTTTGAGTGATTGCATTCAATGGTTTGTAATTAATCACCATTCTTGCTTTACCTTGAACTATTTCGGAATGATTGCAGACCAAAAATGCAGAACATGAATAATGGGAAACACTCTGTTCAATCAATATCAACTTCAACAATTCTTCAATCTGTTTTTTGATTTCTTGTTCATCAGAAGGAGTACAAGGAATTAACTTACCTTTCACTCCATTATCATGCATGCTCACAATTTCTTGCTTGGGGCTCTCCTTTTCCTAGAACTTCTAAGGGTCTTTTGAGCAGCTTTTAACTAACCGTTGATATATAGAGATTTGTTCCTAAGTCCATTGTGGATCTATTGCTGCTTTTTGTTTTTCCTTTTCTTCATAAATCTGCAATACTTTCTGCCAATCTTTGGAATCATTTTTTGGCTTTCTTGTGCTGGTCTTCTTCCATATTTCTCTTCTTACTTTAGAGTCTACAAATTTTAATCTCAGAACAGAGATTGCTTATTTTTTGAAATTGAAGATAACTTTATCTTCGCTAATAGTCATGGGAAAAACATAATTAATAAATGGCTTACCCAGAATTAAACTGGTAGATGATTTGTAAGTCTGTATAGTAGATATCTTGACAATCTTCCCACTTATTTTTAAAGAGATATTATCCACATAGTGAGTAAGATTAATTGTACCTTCGATTGTTTCTGAAATCAGGATATTTTGGAGAGGTTTCCATAATCCTTTAAACAATGATGGTCTGGCAAGATTGTTTGAGCCACCGGTATCAATAAATGCATCAAGATCTATCCAACTATTTCTAACCTACACTGAGACTGGTATATAGAAAAGATTATTTGTTTTTAACATTTTCTTCAAAAAACTTTGTTCTGCTGGTGGGTCGAATTCAGGAACTGGCATTGAAGATGTTTGTCCAATATTTTTCTGATATGGACAAAAAGAGTTTAACTGAGGGAGAATAGGGATAACTTGTTTTCCTTTGTCTTTCTCTGGTGGGAGAGACCAACATAAAGATTCTGTTTCACTGTTTTCAACACTGTCTATGTCAGTCTCGAATTCTTCATTGTAATGAAGCTCTTCTTCTTCATCTTCAACTGAGAATTCATCAGTAGAACAATCATAACAAATATTCATTTTCTGAACAGAATTGATTAACTCTTCCTCTTCTGAAAAAGAAGCACCAATTAACACATATACATTTGATGGTTCTTCTTCTGATTGTACAGTAGACCAATCATCACAAAATTCTTCAATATCTACACATGCTTTCAATTTACTGGATGTGCTTTTTGGACAAGCACGAGCATAGTGTCCTTCTTGTTTGCATATGGAACAACAAATGTTTTTGGTTCTCGGTTGTTTCCTCTTCTTTAGAAATCTGAAATTTTTAAAAGGTCGTTTGGGATTTGCAATTTTCTTTGTCTTGAATTCCCATACCTTTTATGTTTTCTCCTTTTCTTACATGGTGTCCATGGCAAAGCAACACGACAAACATTGACACTGGGAGCTATGTCATGTGCTTTTTTTTGCCAACAGAGATATTTGACTTTCTCTTGACACCTAAATAAAAGATCTATCCAGTAAATCTGATCCATTGTTTTGCTTTGAAGCTCAATATCTTTAGAAATCATATCTCCTAGATTTCCTGGTAATTTTGACAGAAAAGAAATTTTCTGAACTGAATCATTTGAAAGATTTGCTTTGTAAACTTTGGCCATAAAAGCTTGAAGATATTTTAAATCTTTCAGTTCCATTCTAGCAAGGTCTGTAATGATTTGCTTCTTCTCGTCTATCGGCTCGGGAACAAACTTTGTTTTCAGTAGTACCTCTAAAGTAGAAAGTCCTGCTGCAATTATTGCTTGTCGTTCTGACTCAGGAGGTCCAATCCACCAGTCATAAACTATTATGTCCATTCTTTTCTCTGCTAGAACAAATATGGACATATTATCGAGCTTTGTAGTTACTTGCATTTGGTATAACGCTTCGATCCATATTCGAATTGATTCAGTTGGATTTTTTGATTTATCCAAATCCAAAATATAACCACTAGAATTAGAAGCAAATAGATTTCTTCTATTCTAGGATAGTTTTGGACTTCTTTAACAACATTTTCTTTTTGGATTGATGGCATGATAAAAGATGGAAACTTAGAAGCTGCATTTTCAAGAGTCACTATTTCTACTTTTGTTTTTCCTGGCTGCTCTGGAATAGACTTTATTTTCATTGGTCTGAAAGGTGTTTCAGAGGTGCTAGTTTCTGTTTCTTCTAAATCCCAAAAATTTGGGGTCGACATATCTATAGAAAATTTTGAGCTTCGAGCTGCTTTAGATTTTCTTCTTCTTTCCTTTTTCTGCATCCTTTCCTCTTTATCAGCTCTTTCTTCTTTTTGTTCATCAAGTAAGAGCTTGAGATTGGCTATGATGAGCTCATTTTGTGCGCCCAGATCATCTATAGCATTTTCAGCATAATAACACCATGTGGTAATATAATTACCAATTTGATACAACTGGTCTAAATCGTTTGGATTTGAGGAGTTGTGTTCAACTAAAGGGGCATAAACAGCTCTTGTAGGAGGTTTCTTTGAGGAGGACGAAGTAGTACATAATTTCGTCTTTGGTGGCCATTTGCCTCCTTTTACAAAGCGACGATTAGCATATTGCCATTCTTCAACAGGGGCTATCTGGGAATTAGAAATTCTAAACATCTTATTCATAGTAATAAAAGGCTTAACTTCAGGTATATATAATTCATTTGAAGATAACATAGGTTGAATAGAAGTGATAGCTATTTGGGCAGAGGATTCTGTAGATTCTGAGACTATTAATGCATATTTTCTCGAATGATTGATGGGTCGCAAGATGGAAGGCTTTTCTTGAAGTATTCTTATTTTACCTTCTTGCAATGAAGCTCTTCTTCTCAGGCTTCCTAGTTTCTTTTCATTGGCTAAAGACGTGTATTGAAAATACCAGTCGTTTGGTAAACCTATAGAATCATAAGACAGTCCTTCTACTTGTGCATTGTTTAAACCAACTGACACACAATCTCTGAGCACTGGCTGTTTTGATTTCGGATGGACTGTATTATTCAACTGGAAGGATGTATGAATTAATACAAATAAATATTCACTTTCATCAACCATCTGTAATCCCTGAACTCCTACCATAAGTTTCCAACTATCCTTCAGATGAGGATCCATAAGAATAATAGAGTAATCAGGAAAAATCATTCCATATTGACAACCAGTAGATAGGTTACCAACAATGGTACCTATTCTAGCATGATCATAGTTCTGGTGTCGAGTATCAAAAACTTCATACATGCACGGAGTATCTAAGCCATGTGTAAATAAAGGGACCAAACCTATTCTTATACCTCCAAAATGTAAATAGGCATATTTTTTGTCTTTTGCTTATTGGTGAAATTTTTTGATTTCTTCAGTGGTAAACAAAGAGAGAGACACAATCTGTACAAAAGGTCTTGAGATTTTGATTTTAACTTCCACTTCCTTTAAAAGCATTTTCTTCTGAAAGATATTAGAGAGGAGTTTTATAAACATCAGTTGCATGAAGAGTTGGAGGATTACAACTTTCAAGATTTTCTACTATTTCTAATTCCTTTTTAGACTCGATTTCCTTTTCAAAAGATCTAGAATCTACTTCAGTAACAACACGTCTTTCCATAGTTGAAAAGGATCTAATTAAACTAGCCATTAGGAATGTTTCCTAGAAGGTATTGCCTCTATCCATTTCGTGGAGTAGTCAGTAGTTGTCAGAATCCATTTGTGCTAAGTTGATGAGGCTGGGTGTATTTCTCTAATGAAGTCTAACCCCCATTGTTGAAATGGCATTTCAGTGGAAATTGGCTTAAGTAGCAAGGGTAAAAGTTTTCTCTTTCCCTAAAAAATATGGCATTTATGATAGGAGGTCACATGTTTTTTAACATCTGCAAACAAAGTAGACCAATAGAAACCAACGCTCAGAATTTTGTCAACAGTAGTCTTCTAGTACAAGTGTCCTCCACAATCCCCTACATGAAACTCTTGTAAAATCTTGTCAGCTTCATCTTTCAAAAAATAGGTTAAAAGAATACCACTATTGTCCTTCCAAAACAATGCATTATCTACAATAAAATATCTTAATGAATTCATTTTTAAGAATCTAGCTTTGGTTCTTGTCAATCCAGGAGGAGCTTGTAGGTTTAGTAATACAAATGTAATATATGCATATGATGGTGAATCTATAAAAGGTTTACTGATCTATGGAGTCGCCATCTCCTCTTGATCATCAAGGGCACTAATGAAGTTGATATCAAGAGCCTGACAGTTTGATTCAGCCATGAGTTTGGCTAAACCTTCGCCTTTGATAAGATTATTTGGTTTTATCTCCAATATTGTGGCAATCCACTTGCCTCTTTTCCCTTCAGGCCCATTTTATGTCAAAATGTCCTTAACTACAGAGTTTGGAACATTAGCAATAATGTGAGAGTACATAATGTACACTCTGAAGTCTTTGATTGCCTTAACTAAAGCTAATGCCTGTTTTTCCATGGTATTGTATTTAAGTGAGGCATCTCTTAAGGATTTACTAAAGAATTCTATTGGTTGTTCATATCCTTAGTTGTTATTTTGCAGCAAGACTGCTGCAATGGTGTGTTCTGAAGCAAAAGAAAAAATAATAAAATATTTGTTAAAGTTAGGACTTATCAGGATTGGAGTTTTGGTTAAAGATTCCTTAATATATTCAAAGGATTATTTGGCCTCCACTATCCATTTAATTGCTGAGTCCTTTCTTAGCATGTTATTTAACTCCCTAATTAATTCTGCTAGATTTGAGATGAATCTCTTAAGAAAATTAATCTTACCTAGAAATGATTGCAGCTCTTTAATGTTTCTGGGATGGGAAATGGTCAAAATGGCTTCTATTCTAGTAGGGTATATCCTAATCCCATATTTAGATATGATGTGTCCTAACAAATTTCCCTCTTCTAGACCGAAAAGTGTCTTTTTAGGATTTAAAGAAATCCGAAATTTCCTGCATTTGATGAATACTTTCCTTAAGTGATCTAATTGTTGATTGTTAGATTTGGAGAAGACAGTAATGTCATCTTGGAATACTACTAGGAAATCATGGATCTCCTTTGCAAAGGTTATATACATAGCTCTCTGAAATGTGGCACCTGTGTTCATTAGTCCAAAGGGCATCTTCAAATACATGAAGGTACCCCAAGGAGTTGTAAATGTAGTTTCGGCTTGGTCCTTAGGTTGAACTAAGATTTAGTTATACCCAGAGAATCCATCTAATAGTGAAATCCTAGATGAGCCTACTAACCTTTTCAATATATGGCCCATCTTCAGTAGAATATAGTTATCTTTTAAAGAGACCTTGTTTAAGTTTCTAAAATCTACACAATGTCTAATTTCACCTGTCTTTTTCCTAGTTGTATCTAAGTTTGAAATCCAATTCGAGTATCTAATGGGGGTTATTATTTGAGCATCAAACATTCTTTTAACCTATTTCTATATGGATGGCATAAGAACTCGGTTTATCCTCCTAAGTTTTTGTTTGAAAGGTTTATGATCTTCTTTCAGGGGTATTTTGTGTTAGATTATGCTAGTGTCATCAGATTTTAAGTCTTCATAACTCCAAGCAAATATATCCTAGAACTCTTTAGATATATTGATATATTTAACCTTTTCCTCTGGAGGCAAGGCTTTTGATTTTTAATGAGTTTTGGTTTTTCCTCAATCCCTTTTGACTTTTCTATGTCAGCTCTCAAGGTTCCATCTGGGTTTCCTAGCTACATCATTAGAGTCAAACAAATCTTCTAAAGGTACTAATCCTTTAGGAAAAAATTTATTTTTCAAATTAAGAATATTAGGATCATCGTTCATTATTTCTTCAATCTCTACATTTTCTAAACTATCTATTTCTACTCTAGTAAATTTAGTTGGTTTAGCCACATCAAAAATATTTACATCTATGCTACTTTCTATATTATTGTCTATTGTACAGTCAATATCTATCTTGAAATGCTGAAACTCACCTTCATTGTTCATAAAATCATAGATATGAGAATCTTGGGAGAAAATTTGCCAATAATTCAGGTTGTCTGGTATAATAGGCCTATGTCTGACTTCTGCAGTGTACTAGTGATTTGGTTGAAATGGCAATTTACAAGTACTAGCAAAGGTTGCCAGACTGTGAGCTTGCATGTTTTGTTTTCTAGGAATGGCAACAAAGTTTGATTCCAGGAGGTATTTTATCAAGTCTAAAATAATATCCCTATATCGACCAAGTCTAGGATTGTTCACAGAGTATTCACCACTAATTTGTTTAATAATCAGCAATAAGTCTCCCATGATGGAAACTCTTTTGGCTCCCAGTTTCCTAACCAATTGTAACCCTAGAATTAGGACTTCAAACTTGACCATGTTATTAGTACACTTGAAGTTCAATATGAAAGCATGTCCCTCAGCATGATTATTCTCCATATTATGGATCCACACTCCTGCACCAACCCCTAATTTATTGATAGACCCATCAAAGTCTAAATGCTAAAGTGAACTCACGAAATATGGTCTCATTGTCAGTTGTTCTGTATTTTAGGTCTTTGGCTGTGATTTCCTTTTTATCATTTTCTGCATTGTATAAGATGAAAGAGTCCATATATAAATGCATGGAGTATATGGGAAAGTTTTGTGGCTTTTCCTCACTACTGAGCATGTATTTCACTAATGTCTCCCTATATAATTTTCTTGGTTGGCCAAATGTAGATATGGTGGCATAAGACATATCCAACTGCAAGGATCCTTGCAGTTTTTCTCCCCATGAGTGAGATAGGACCATTCCATATTTCAGTGGGGTGTTTGCAACTACAATGTCCATTAGAAGTCTCTTTTCATGGCACTAGACAAGAGTCACACATAAGTCCTTGATTAGACCAAGGAACTTAACCTAGCTAGAGTCAAAAGAAAACAAGTCCTTATAGGGCCTAGTAATGTCTAGGGTTAGGCTTTCCATTATTGCCTTTGGCATCAAATTGTGGGATGCCCCTAAGTCCAACATAGCATTATGCAATATTTTATCATGAATGTTTAGGTTGATGTAAAAAGGAGGAACTTCCGCTTTGGTGATGAATACCATTGTCCTCAGGGCCAAACAACAATTCAAGTTGGTCATCATTCAAATTAACAAAATCCTCTCCCTCTCCTATGTTCAAATTCTTAGTTATCTGTGACCTATAAGATTCATTCTTTACCAGTTCAGTCAAAGGAACTAATATCCTTAATTTGCTATTTCATTTTTGATGTTGAAAGGGAGCTGAGGTTTGTTTGTTTGATTTAGATCTTCCTTAAAATGAGTAGTTTGTGTGTCCTTATTCAGTTTCTCAGCAATAGGAAATTCAGTCTGTGTTTCTACTATTTTGCCTTGATTTCTCTTGCCTTGACTATTTTCAGTTATTGTCTCTGTTTGGGTTTCAGTGGAGGTTATATCTACAACCTTAGGGGTTGAAGTCTCCGGTGTTCCCCTAGGAAGGATTTGTAACACTTTGTTAACTAGAACTTCTTTTATTATCTTAGTCTGGGTTTGGATGGATATTTTAATGGGTGTCTCATTATTCTTTTTACTCCTCAAGTTATATTGTTTATGTACCTCATATATATCTAACTCATATCCCTATTTAAAATCAAAGGATTGACCAAATTCTAAATACAAATGATGTAGCATATATAACTCCTATTCTTCTTGAGTAAGAAAAATAGTGTCTTCCTCTTTGGTTTCTAGTAAGTTAATCTAGGTATCATCCTTTGCTTTTTGGTTATGTGAATCCTCTACATAGTTCTCTTGGAAGGGGGGCCTAATCTATTGGTCTGGTGTAACATTATTTCCAACATTAGGGTTCTTCCTAAAATTCGGGTTTCTTATTGGGGGTTGTTGTTGTTGATTCTCCCATTTATTTTTCCTCTCCATGTTTTCTAACCTATCCATGATTCTTTCTAAACTCTTAGATAAAACATCCACTTTTCCATCTGAGGTGGAAGCTTCTTCTTTACATACAACTTTCTTTTCATTTCTCATTTAGGCTTTCTTAGCTAATAGGTTGGCCTCAACACTAACAACATTGCTCTTCATTTGTTCAAGTGTTTCAAGGTTTCTTTCCCTTAGCTGGTATGACATGCCAGCGTCAAAACCATCAGGGAACTTAATTAATGCTAGGTTAGGTGGCGGCTTAATGTTGGCTGGAATTGCATTGTAGATATTATTAAACCTAATGCAATAGTCCTGAACTAACTCATTAGGAGATCTTCTAATATTGTCATATTCAAAAAGTATTTGTAGTGGGTTTTTCTTTCTCTCCCATCTATCAATGAATAACCTATGAAAATTAGCTAAGTCTGCAATATGGTTGGTAGGAAAGGCTTTGAACCATTTATTGACATCCTTAGTTAAAGTTTGGGAAAACAATCTCATTTGGACATATGCTTCATCTATCTCATGCAATTCAAATAATTCAGACATCTTTTCCACATGCTACTGGGTAGTGTAATGACCAGTAGCATCAAACAGGAAAATCTTACTCTGATAATCTGCAGGCATGGCATGGAGTTGTGTAGCTAAAACAAGAGGAGCATATTGAGTTGCCATTGTTGTAATTCTGGTTTTACTAGGGGGTAAAGTTTAGTGGTTGAAGAAGGGCTTGAAACTAATGGAGATGAACTAGAGGATGATGAGGATGGTTGATTAATAATTGGTTTAGGTGATTGGATTGTGGTAGATACAATTGGTGAAGTAGTGGTAAAAGAAGGTGTAATTATAGTGACTGAAGACCATGCAGAAATTTCATAGGTTGTAGCATTAAGGGAAGCCAGCTCAATAGGTTGCTGAAGGTAAGCACTATCTATATTGCTAATCAATGTAGAGGTAAAAGCTTCTAACTTGTCAAAAGCGTCCAAGACAAATTTATCTAAATCTGGATGGATAACCCTTTTTGATTCAATGAGTTGAGTAGACTCAGGGTCTAAGACTATTTCATGGATAGCATTCTCAGATTTAGTTCTAAATAATAAGAGGTCAAATGACAAATCAAAAGGGATTTACTCTAAAGTTGACAACTCCTCAGGGAGTGAATTAGCCCTGGCTAGTTGGCTACTACTTGCCTGAGTTTGTTCATTTTTTGGTTTTCTTAGAATATTGTCTGGGTCATCCACTATAGTTGCAAGGTTTGGATCTGGTTTTTCATCCACTATAGTTGCAAGGTTTGGATCTGGTTTTTCCCTAGTATAGTGAATCTTCTTAGGAGCCAAATTTTAATTTTTTAAACTGTTTTAATGATTTTTTTTGAAATTTACTTCAGACAATGAACTTAAGGGGCTCAAGATTAAATTTAAGGTTTCCTTAAAGTTTTATGAGATTGAAGATCGAAGTCCCCAGTATGGTAGCCAGAAATGTTATCACTCTGATAATTCTTTTGAAGTAAGAAGAAAGAAAAACCAAAGCTAACCACAGACCACTTTTGGAGATCAAGACCTAGCCTTCCTGATGCTTAGAGAGGGCTCTCTCTTTATAAATTAACTTATTTTTTTTAATTAAGATGATTTTAGGCTAGTTGTTGCTTGCACTTGGGTTTTGTTTTGAAAATTTTGTGGTGGGATCACTTTACTTAGATGGAAAAAGTTTTGGCTTATACCATTG
>APFE031023696.1:149752-178536 GCA_000404065.3 Pinus taeda | reverse complement strand
GATCAAGCTTCTTCAGAAGGACCTGCTCTGATACCAATTGTTGAAAATAATACTGAGAGGGGGGGTGAATCAGTATTATCTAGTTCTTTTACCAAATATTCCTTATTTACACTTTGAATTGTTTTTGCATATCAGTACCATAAAATAATGAGCATGAACAAGAAAAATAGACAGTCACATCAAAGAACACCAGATATAAGGTGGAAACTCAATGTGGGTGAAAACCACCTGCTGCAATATGTCTCTATCTTCTTTCAAATTAGAAAATCCCTTTACAATGGTCTTCTACTGGTGCAGTCCTTTACCAGTACGCAGGCTGCAACCTGCAGAGAGCTACAACTCTCTCTCATTTTCCAGTCTCTTTTGGAAGGGAGCTACAACCCCCTACTTCTTTTCAAGGACCACTTTTCATAAATTTTCAAATTGGATCCATATACATCAAATGATCATCAAGTACATGTAAATTACACAGTCAGCTACAGTAACTAGATCAACAATAACAGAACTAAACCCAGAACACCTTATCAACAGAAAAACTTCAGTCAACAGAAGATCTTAAGACAGATACGCAGTTTTCCTTTCTTTGGCCTGCGTCGCTACGCACTTCACCCTTTGCTTCGCTGCGTACACTCGCAGAGTTCCTTCTGCTGCATTGCGTGACCACGCACTGCTGCTTCTACTGCGCTGCGTACCGTACGCACCCAAATGAACTATCGCGCCGCGTACTGCCACAGTAGGCATGCACCCAAAAACACTATCGCGCCACGTACTACCACAGTAGGCATGCACCCAAAAACACTATTGCGCCGCATACTTTTTCTGTGCGTATGCACCTCAACCTCCGTCGATCTGCGTACCCACGTACTGCACCTTCTTCGCCTCTGCGTACCTCTGATTAGGGCCGAAATACAGTCAGATGCTCAGATCTGATCTTGCGCTCGAAAGATCACCCTTCACAGATTCGCATTCAATTTCTCCTTTATAGATCAAGCTTTTAAACCGAGAACCCAAAATTTTTGATCTTAAGATATTCAATTTCAAAAGATGCACAAGCCAAATGATCTCCTTTGCTTTATATAGGCAAGCTCTTCCTCAAATCATGGACCAATACCACGGGCCAAAACCATAATAATACAATACCTTCGGCTAAACACCAAGGGTTAAATATAAGAAACCCCACGTGTGCGCGCTTTACTGCCTTGAAGTGTGTGCACTCAGGTACGCACCTCATGAATGGGTAACCTGTGTGTTTGGACGCGGTCCCTACACGGCATACCTGCGGGTACGCATCTTCTGAACTGTTCTCCTGCGTACTGCTTAATTTTCATCATATTGAGAGCCTTGCCATGGGTTTTGCCATCAAGTACAATATCTGTAACATATAACCTCACCAGAAACATAATGCCAACAGATTTTTCGTGTACTTGACCAAATACCCAATCACTCTATGACCAACAACCCAACCATGACATCATCCCAATAGTGACTCCTATACCTCCCAACAATTCCTCTTGAACTCTAGGTAGAATGGCTCTTTCACAAATGACTCTTTTACAATATTTATAATGGAGACTCTTTTACAAATGACTCTTTTAAAAATTTACAATTATGACTCTTTTACAAATGATTCTTTTATAATGAAAACTCTTTTATAAATGACTCTTTTACAACTTTACAATGATGACTCTTGGCCTTAACAATACTTCACGTTATCTGGATGGTTGTCATGTTTTCAAGGATGTATGGCTGCAATGCTTCCTTGGATTTGATATTTCTTCTCTTGAATTATTGCTTGATGTTGTACTTGAATCTTCTTCTACATGCATGCAAAATTTTCCCAGTGAAACCAATCCAAAAACAAAACAAAATGCCCTTCAACTTACCGCTGCCTTAAAACACATGTAAGTGCATAATAATGAATAAATACAAATTAAAATTACAATGCGTACCTGAAGTGCACTTATCACTTTTGTTGTTGACTTGTTGCAGTAATAGACAAATAATCCCACTCTTGATATAGGCTCAGACTCTATGCAAGACTATATACTAAATTGACCTAAATATATATACAATAAAAACTGATGACGGACCCTAGATTTGTGATGGACCAAGTTCTAAGTACAACAACAGAGACCATTCTATCAACTATGACAAGACAAGTGACATGAACTTACAACATCATATAGATTTAGTAGACTTGGTGTAGTATCAAGAATAGGGCATCCTAAATGTGGTATCAAAACTAATTGTGACATATAGAGACATAGAGATATCACTGAGACTCTGTATATACTTACATTGTACTGAAAAAACATAGTCAAAGATGATACTCAAAATTCAAATATAAACACTAATCATACATACCTTGATGTAGGAGACTTACCCTTGACTATTGATGCATGGTCCTTATTGCAGTGATCCTTGAGTGCATGCTTTTTATTGCCTTCTAGGAGCTTGATATTGAATCTATTATATCTATGTAATTTCAAATCTCCAAGGTCTAAAATTTTGTCTTGCAGTAAGACTTTGAGTCCCCTTTCTAACCTCATAGGTATGATCAATATTGGATTCTTCAAGAAATTGTTATGCCCAATCTCCCACAATGACCTGATTATAAACTGGTTTAGTAGAGCGAGCTTGTTTCACATGTCACTGTTGTGACCTTCAGGCCTTAAAATGATACCTAGAAAACTACAGTCCATCCTCTTCCTTTCAATATTTATAAAATCTGAATCCAATGCTCAGAGAGAAAGTTAGGACAATTTTCCCAACATCACCTATTTGACATGGAATTCAAGAGCGTGCAAAAACCCTAACTTCCTCACATCACATCTACGAAAATATATAGAACCAAAATTTGAAGTTCGGGCACGAGTTTGATCATGATTTTGGCTCAAATGATTCTTAATTTTAGTTTTTTAAGCACCACAAAAACAACATTATAGCGAAAATTACATGATGACCTATTTGAAGCCACAAAATGCCTACTAGAAGAGGATATGAGGGTCACTATTTATATGAATGTCTTGAGTTGAGAGGGTCCTCAACAAGTGAACATTGGAGAAATTTTAGGAGAAAAAAAACATTGTGAATTATTGAATATTCAATGACCACAACCAATTATGAGTTCCATGCCACAACCCCATAGGGTTTTAGCCCACTAACTGGGGTTAGTAACTTTAAACACGAATACCTCTCAAACAATGAAGAATTACGTGGCATGCCATATATCAACACAAACATCTCGTTGAGTAGAATCCATCTAGAAGATCCTTGGCTCAGAATAGAGTAAGTTTTCAAGTCAAAATACCCATACAAGATCAGGGTAACCTTTGGTGCTACTTGGGTTGACATCAGTGATAACCACTAATCAACAACAACCACATCCATCTCAAGGAACCACTCCCACTACACCACCTATATAACAATTTATGAATGCAAACAATAAAGTAAGTCAACCCAATTACAATATTGAGGTATAAAACTTCCAAACAAGTGCTCTTGATCTAAATGATATTCATCTTAAATCAGGAAGATTATTGCAAAAATGATATTCTATTGATGGCATTTAAGAACAACATCCAAAATAATATGATCTAGAGGATATTACAAAATTGTGTACCACGTTTTATGGAGAGAATCCATTTAAGATTGAATAATATGCTTATCCTCAGAGTCTTTATGTGCTCAAAAGACTAATGAGAAAAAAGTATAAGATCTTAATTTCATGGAAGAATAAGAGATACATGATGATCTAAATGTGCAAGTGAACCAAGGGCATCACAAATATACTGAAAAATGGTTCAAGACAATCATTAAGTTGCAACAACACACTCTTCCTCAAAAATTCTTGATCTCATATCAATCAAAGCAACTAAACTCTCATACGTTCATATATCTCAAAGCACATCTTTCAAACCTACATATGAGTGTATTTTTCTTATTGGTATGTACATGGATCCATTGGAAGTATTCCTATGCTTAAAAAAAGAGAAACCAGGTGAAAATATCCTTTGAGGTGATTGAGATTAGGCCACTTAGTTGAAAACCTTTGTGAGGCAATTAGTGAGTAGGGAAAAGAGAAAAAATAATAAGATCCTAAGTGAAAACCTATTTCAAGGCGCCTAGGCAGACCTACTAGTTGGAAACCTTCCTAAGGAAGTGAGTATTCCTAAAGCAAAAAAAAATAAAAATAAGATCTTTATTTTATTCTAGTTGCATCTATGTGTTTTCATGCAGGTACTCCTCCACCTACATAAGGAAAATAAGTAAGCCAATGCCACAAAAAGAGAAAAAGAAACCAATTAGCAGTGTGGCAGGCAGAAAGTAAAAATGGTTAACCTTGGGCTTCTTACCTTCTATGAAAACTACTCAAGAAGGACCAAGGCCTAGTTAATCCATCACCCTCATCCATTTCCAACATTCACACATCATTCTGAATCTTTTCCCATTCATTTTCCTCACTATCGTATATCTTCTATGAGAAATTTATATGTTGATACACGATATAATCCAGAATTGCTAAAATAGATAGGGAGAAATTGTTTTGACCATATCTTGAGGACCTTGTAACATGATGGTAACATGCCTTAAAAAATTCAACAAATTCCAGTGCACATTTTTTAAGAAATTAGTCGCCATCACCTAAAACCATTTCTCATTTTTCTCAATATTCATGAATCCATTGGACAATATTGTTTATGGAAAGATGCATAAGGATGATGGAAACACGATCAGATTCTTTTAGGTGAATCCAATCTACCATTTGAGAGTTATGAATTTTCCTATATTGCAACAGGATTGTCCTGTATTGCTACATGATTGTGGTCGATATAGAAAGAGGTTTCGGACCTTGTTTTTTTAATATGGGAACAAGAGGAGGGGTCCACCACACTCTCATGATCCATCCTCCACATCATTTAGCCTCTTTTCCACCCAAATATCCATGTCTTTCCATCAACAATCCTCATTTTCACCCCTTCTTTCATCACTTTTGTTAGTGTCCTATACATATAGTGATCAAAGTATGATTATCTAGCTATTTATCCCAAGGAGATGTTGTAAACTTATTTTTTACTTTAAGTTGTTTTTAGCTTTTGAAAGAAATAATAAGTAAAAAGAAAGAAAATAAAAATAGAAAAATAAAAGAAAAAATAGAAAAGGAAAAGAAAAGAAAAGGAAAAAGAAAAATAGAGAAAAAATAAAAACATATGAAAAAATTAATACAAATAAAATCTCCAAAGGGTGCACTCATTAAAATGTCGCCTTAAGTTTTATATTATGGTTAATTTTGATTAATTAGTGAAAATTTTTGTTTAAAGTTGTAAATAAAAGGAGATGTGATGATTTGTCGCCTTTCGTTAAAGTGCTTGTGTGATTGAATAGATGAGATCACCCCTCTCGGATCAATGACAAAGGACGATGCTCAGGCCCCACCCCAAGCTTTTGGAACTTAACGAGGGGGCCGGGGGTCTAAAATATGGTTTTGTGGAAACTGCTAAAACCTACGTAGCGTCTCCACAATGACTTAGGGGTAGTGCCCTCTTTTACCTCTTGTCATTTTCACTCCCTTGAAAGCCACCACCTAACCTCACTTGCTCTTACTCCATTTAGGGAAGGCCACCCATCATCCACTCATCCGCTCATGTCACATTATCGTTTGTCATTGTATCTTCCCGCCAAAAGTGATATGGATGTTGGACATTAATGAATCCTAGCAATGTTTAATTATTTTAATGGAATGCACCAAAAATGGCAATATTTTCATTAATTCCCCCCTCTCACTTTAAAAAACCTTGCATCACCCTACATTAGTCCCTTTTCCCATTTCATTTGATTTGTGTAGGTTTTGACCTGAAGATTTTCAAGTACACCAGTGCCCTCTGTAGCAGCATTCCCCTTCTGTAATCGGTCAATTGCAGTCTGGTAACACTATTTCCTGAGCCTCCATTATAGTAAAAAATGTCATCTCCTAAAGGAAAGGCGAAAATGGTTCTTTAAAGTCTTGTATTAGCTCCTATTTATAACTTAGATGAATTTCCTTTGGTCGACGCACAATATAAAATAGTTGAAACTGAGTTCGACTTGTATGAGCTTCATAATCAGGCAAATAAACAAATCTTAGATAATAATGATGACTTGAATATATGGGAGTCATTCTTACCTCCATTCATTTTTCCCCAAACTCTTGTCTTCCAAGAATTTGTTACATGGTGTCAGCTCAGGTATCTCCCTAGCCAGAAGGTTGTAGTTGCCCAAAAGAGTGAAATCTTATTCACAATTACACTAGAAGCTATCTTCCAAGCTCTTGAGATTAATCCTCAAGCTCCCTTACATCCATTTTCCACTAATTCATTCATGTAAATATACCATCAGTTTACTTTCTCTCAACGAGCCCATATTTTTGAGTCTTTTTTACTTGAAAATTTTGAGTTACCCATAAATAATCCCCCATATTCTGCTTCTATTTTCCTTGAAATGTCAAGGAAAATTATTTCTATGGTTACTTTCCTATTAGGTTATCCACAAATCAATAGGTAGATGAATTAGTGTTAGGATTTTTGTCACTATTCTCAATTGGTCAGAAGCCATTAGTCATTTTCAACTATAGTCAATATCTATCAAATGTTATTCATGATCAATTTCTAAAGTTTATTGTTGAAGGTGATTTCAAACACCAGTTAGTCCTTATATATTTGATGTTGTTTTATCAAGAATATAGGTTCAAATTTCAGTTGCAAAAGGTGGATGTACAGGGAAGACCACTATCAGTCATTCACTGGACTTCCTTGGTGAGAAAGGATTTAGAGAAATATTCATTTGGTATTTTTGTAGATAATTTGTTGCATGTATCCTTATGTCTTCTTAGTAGAAATGTTATACCAAGTATTTTACCATAAATCAAAATAGTTTTACATATTACAAATCAAGCCAAGGTTTGAGACTTGTATCTTTACCATAATTATATAGAAATTTGAATCTATAGATTTGAACTCCCTCCCTACAAGTTGCCAATTTTTGTCCTAGTAATAATATTTTCCTTCGAATATATCAGGAAAATGTTGAATATGGATGACCTGGATTTTGTGTCAAGAAAGAAGAAGGTACAATTTAAACTAAAGGCACACATTGGTCCTTACATCATTAACATTAGAGCAACAACAAAGGAGGCAGATGATTTAGTGAAGCAAATGAAATTCAAGCTAAGTTTTACATGGTCTTATGATCCATTAGGGATAATTTGAAATTTAAGAGTTGAGAAGAAGACCACACACTATGCATATACACCCAAACCAGAAATAGAATAATATGCCAATCAAAAGGAGTGGACAGAGAATACCCTACAAGAGGTTGAAGAGCAAATTGTCAGTCAAGCATCTCTATTGTTAATTTTTTGCAATTGTGGTGAAATTCCACCTTGGAAAAGTTAAGTGACTGAGATAATGATTTCATTAGACTCCTCTTTTTGAGAGGAACAAAATTTACCTAAATGTCACCTTATTTGGACAAGAAAAAGTTGATTTTTGAATTATTATATTCATACATGTATTATGGAATGAGTCGGCCCTAACCACATGTGTAACTTCTTAAGTCAGTGTCAACCCCAAGTGGACCCTCAATAAACCCTATAAATAGAAGAAACCTCAATCTCATTTGGACACATTGAAAAAGCCATATTCTCTTCTCTTATTATCTTGGTTTGCATAGATCTATCGGAGGAAAGTTCACACAAGTGTTTGAAATCTTAGGGTCAGAGCTCACACTGATTTAGGGTTTTCTAGATCTCAGATGCTGACATAGAACTAGACATTTTAGTCCCTGGATGATTGTATAGTCTGTTATGGGAGCATCTAGGGAGCCTTGGATGTTCGCATAATGGGTTATGGGAGCGTCAGAACTTGAAAGATAGATCGGGTTGTAATAGTCCCCGCACGCTAGCATAGAGTGGTCCTTAAAGTGTCCGGGTTGCCATAGATGCTCACACAATAACCTTATGAGAGTGTCTAGGTATTGAATTATGTCTAGGTATGTTTGACCTTGGATGCCCTCATCTAGTTCACCTAAGAGCATTGAGATCTTTTCCAGACGCAGTCATCCAATTATCGAGACAGAGTCCAAATCTGCTATAGACGCTTGCACAACTCCTCCATCCTACATATAGGACCCATGAATGAGATTTATGTATTATGAAGATTCCACTCAGTGACATCAGTGTTCATCAGTTTCTAGTAGTTGTCTACAATGGGTCATAATAGTGTTTAGTAGTATCCAACAATTGTCTACAGTCAGTGATAGCACACTTCAATCCTCAGAATCAGGGTTTTGATTATAAGAATGATTAGATCTACTTCATGGATGTCACAGTTGTTTTGTTGCATAGATAAAGTTATGGATCATTGTACTCTTTTTTTTTGAATCATTTGATAACAATCTAAGAAGAAGAAGATTTTCAAGGGTTTTCCCCATAGTGGGTTTTGCCTTGGTCTCACACCAATTCTGGTGTCTCTATGTGTGTGCATGCTTTTCTTCCATTGTTCCTTTATGTTCTGTTGCATTGATGATGATGATGATGTTTTTGTTTCTATATAATTGGATATGTTGATGAATAATGGTGTAGATCTAAATAATGTTATGATGATATGGGGTGAACTTAATTTAGTAATGAATAAATGCAATTACCAAAGAAAAGAACAATGTATCCCTATGAAAAATTAACATGGAATCAGTGTCGGGCTGAAAAAAAACCATGGATGTCAACGCATTGATGACACCTTTGATGGAAGCAAGAAGAGGATGGGGGAGACCTAAAAGAATTCTAGGGTTAGAATAAAACCCTAACAAACTTTATTATTAGGGTTTGATGGATTCTTTGAGGTTAGGGTTGGAGATAAAACCCTTGTTTATGGAAACAATATGAGATATGCAACCTAGCTGGTCAATGTGAATATGCTCAAGCACTTGACAAAGTTTTTATGAAGCCCTAGATGGGATAATCCTGAGCAGAGTTAATTGGATAATTGAAGGCAACATTGGTATATGGACCATAGACATTGATGGCTCTTGAAGGTTGCTTCAAGAAGGAGAGGATCACCTCTCATTGAAGATAAGTATTTATGAACTTATGATGCCTCTTACTTTTATTTAGACCATTGGATCTAATGATTATGTTTATTTCTTATACTTCCTGCATATGTATTTGAGTATATGGATGCTTCTAACCTCTTTGATGAGATATGGTAAGTGGATCCCTCTTGAGGACCATTTGAGATCTAGGAAGGATGGCTAGATCTGGAAAGGGTAAAGAGGTACTTGATGAAAAGGGTGTCAAGCACTACAAGCAACCTATGTATAATGAGAAGGTGAATAGGTATTTGAATACCACAAGGTATGCATGGTATGTTGTATTTTAGCTATAACCCTGGATGGCTCAATAAACCCTAAGGTATGATGAAAATGTCCCTTCCTTTGATAGATCATACATGCATATGATTGTGACTTCGATCTATGTTTCCTATGATGAAATGATGCACTTGGTGTTGAACATTTTGATCTTCTTGAATTCTATGAGGCTATCTAATGTTGATACATTGATACACTTGATGGTTGGCTAACATCCATCCATTGAACATATTGATCCTATAAGGCGAGCTCCTTGTTAATCTAGTAAATGTCACTCTTAATACTTGTCATGATGGATTTCATATAGAAGGATATCTTATTGACTCCTATACAAGATTCTGTTGATAACACTTGTGATAAGCATGATGAAAGCATATGGAAAGAGAGATTGACACTCTCATTGTTTTGATGAAGTTTTATTGAATGAACTTACTTGATATTATTGATAATGAGGAGCATCATAACCTTGATGTTAGAGGTATAAGTGTAAGATTGATATATATATATTATATATATATATATATATATATATATTATATATATATATATATATATATATATATATATATATATATATATATATATATATATATATATGACTAACTATGGTCATGTCTTGATGTGATGAGTAAATATGGCATATTTGATTGGCCTAACTTGATGAAGTGACTTGTTAGAAAGTGCTCATAATCTTTGAGATATGATGTTGCATCTATATGATGCTTTGAGTCTAAGCTTTGATGAAATATTGATGTCATGATGTTGATAGCCATGATAGCTATATGTTTATGATCTAACAAATCTACTATTGCATGACTCTAGTAGAGATAGGGTGATGACATGAATGAATATGAATGAAGTAGATCCCCAGTCAGAGGGATAATCTCTTCTAAAACCACTATTTGAATTATGTATTATTGAAATATGATTGATGTGCATTTGAGATTATTGATCTGGAGAAAATTTTTAGATCTGAAGCTTGTATAGAAGTTAGGGTCTCTGCTTCGAACACAATCACAAAACTGGGAAATTTCGCCCCTAGACGCATGCATGCTAAGGCCCAAAGAGCATCTAGGAAGGTAAATTCACTCCCATGCTAACCTGAATGGAGCGTCTAAGGGTTTGAATACAATTTACCATCATCTAGAGCTTTCTAAAGCTATTTGAAGTTTGAATCAAGGTGTCTCTAATAGATTTTTCCACTGTAATATAGTTTATGAAATTGTTGAGCACATAAAAATGAAACATTGTGATTGAAATCGGATGGTCATCTTGAAGATGTCAATTCAATAGATGTGATGTAGATAACAAGATATGCAAGTAGGAAAAGGTTGAATGGTTGCCATAATATGAACACGCAAACTTAACTTATATTTGCAGGCGACTGGGACATGCATGTAGATATGTCACTATGTTTTTCTACAAGAGTTTGGCATGATTGGACTGATTGATATAGATAAATAGTATGTTGTCATGATGCTTGACAATAACTTTCAATTGATTATTGAGATATTATTTGACTATAGATCTCTCTATGAAAGAAAATTTGGACTTGACCTGATGACTAATGATCTGATTTGAAAATGATTGATTTTCCTTGATGTCAATGCTATGTGGGTGTAATGATTTATGTAGGTATTCGAAATAACATTTTGTATTTGCTTTCTCATTCCTAGCACAATGGTTGAAGTATTGATAGCTTTGATTCAACATGAACATGGAACATTCATGACTCATCCTTTGTGTATGCATTTTCATCTATGACATAAATGACTTATGTTATGATTATGGCCTAATAAATTTTGGATTGGTATTCCATAAATGATTATAACTTTCTAGAATGAGAATAAATGAATTCATGACTTGATATGGGCTCTCCTTGTCAGCTGATTGAAAGTATTGATAATAATGACTTTGATAATGGTTGTGATATGGATTCTAAAATTTGATTAGATGACTTTTCTAATGTGATGCTACACCATTGATTTATGTAAGGCTGATTATGATGGCTTAGCAAGGAATTATGCTTAGAGAATTGCATGAAGCAAGCTCCCTGATCCAGATATGTCTATATTTTATAGTTATCTGTTGAAGTCAGGATGATGAGTTCTAAGGTATGACTTTGATTTTGATTATGGTTTTGGTTTTATATCCTATTGGTCTACTCTTGACAGGTGGTGAATCTCTGATGGTCTAAATAATAGAGAGTTAGCTTCTGAAGCTAGAATTATATATCATGGCATGATGAATTGATTTTTGGAATTTGGGAAATAAATTCCATATTGCAAAGCTATGGGAAAATATTTTTGTATAATGAAAATGCAAATCCTTGGATACTTCGATTTGAAGTTCAAGATGTTGATGAACTTGACATAGTAGCCGACTGTTGATTGAAGCACTAATGTTCCATTTTGAACATCCATTTGTATATGTATGATGCCATAGAACTTGAATAAATTCATGGTTGAGTTGCTTCATTCACATAGATTTTCCACCAAGCATGCTTTGAAATATATGCATGAGGTGGTTTATTTTTTAGGATGAGATATTTCTCCTATGATACGTGACTGCATAGATCTATTCCTAATATTTGAGATTATGATTGTTTAGCACATTTGGATGTTGCTTTAGTATGATATCTACCATGATATCTTGGATGAGAGGTCCATAGCATGACCAAGGTTGAACATGATGTTTCTAGCATGGCTAATTGTGGGGCAAGAAGAAGAAGCTCCTTAGAGAGTTGTCTGAGCATGATCTAGATATGACATGGATACATTGTGATGACATAGAGTGAGATCTAATTGGCAAAAAGTCCCATATTTATAGTTGGAACCGAGATACTCTCATATATTGAGACAATACAATTGTTTGAAACAAGCCCAGGCTTGTAGATGGCACCTCCTTGAGAGGGAGAATGATTATGATATCCTTTTGAGATTGATATGATTATTCATGTTCTAACATGATATTTGATTTGATTTCATGTACGAAGAGGAAACAATTGCTATTGAGACAAGCTGATACTAGATTTGAGTATGATGAGAGCAATGCTAATAAAGGACACTAACCTAACTCTTCCTCCCTATATGAGCTCCCATGGTGAGGAATTGAGATAGAGGGATCTTGGGGTTGAGGGAACTCTAGAAAATAGCAAATTACACCTATCTATTACCCATAGGGTTGGATAATGCTTCTCACCTATCTTCATAGGGTCGAAGAATGTTTCTCCCTTACTTGGTCTTTGCAGAGTATACCCCGATTGGCATCATACCCACAAGCTAGCTAGCTTGTCAGGAATACTACTCCTCATTTGGCCAATGAGTTGAGGGTGTACAACCCAAGTCGATTATGATGCAGGTGTTCTACCACATGACTATTTAGGGCCATCCATGGGAAGATTAGTAGGAAATAGGATGGGTTGAGATAACCCTATGTGATTGTAGGTTGAGATTGACCTCCCTAATGAGATCCCAGGGTCAAGATGTAATCCCCTGTGTGTTTGATATCTTATTGCTAGATATGGGGTTGTCAATTTATATCTCTGCCATGAGATTTTGTGTCGAGATGTGCTCCCCGATGTGGTTCCCAGTTGATATGTGCTCCTTGTTGATATGCTCTCTCATGATGATTGATGAAAATATTCTGGGTAGTAGCTTGCTGGCAGAGTTTCCAAGTAGCAACCTAATGGATAGAGGGTGTTAGCTTAGGCTCCCCTCTAGTAACAAATTATTCTTCTTATAGATTTTAGAATGTTCAACATACAAGAAGGAACAATCAAGTGATAAGCAACAAAGGATAGATCGAAATGTACAATCATGATTTGTGATGATGATACACTTAAGATGGACATGGCATGATGATTACATGACAAAGATGATCTGTGATGATATGTGATGACACTTGAAGATTCCAGAATGGCACATTGTTTGATGGATAGATATTGGCAAATGGAATTCTCCCTAGTTGAGAGGGAGTGTTAATTTTTTACAACTGTAGTCAAATTCCACCTTGAAAAACTCAAGTTATCAAGATAATGATTGCATTATATTCCTCTTTTCGAGAGGAAAAAAAATTACCTAATGTTGTAGCGGCTACAACCACCCTCCAAAATTTTCCCTTACCTTCATTTTTGAGCCTCCCTACCAACATCCTCAGTAGCATATCTTGCATTGTTAGGTACACGAGCTTCAGTGGTTTTCTAGCAGATTGCCAACCTTTGCATGATAGTTTGTTGCAACCCCCTCATAAGTTGTTTCTCCAAACTTGGTCTAGCTATAAGTGGAGTATCTCCCTCAAGAAATTGCACAATTCTAGAGGGGAACCAACCTTCCCTTGATAAATTGTGCAATCCTGACTAGAAGCCTGCTAGGTGCCAAAATTGTGCAATTTTTCCTATCAAGCTTCACTGGAAAAACTGCGCAATCTGTCCCAGTAGGAATGCTCAACCCATAAATTGCACAATTTTGGGTAACAGTTAGCTTCTTAGCCCATAAATTTCATAATCCCTCTGGGAAACCAGCCCAACTCCCTCCCAGAACTGTGCAAATTTTCCCATGAGTCAAGCAGGCTGTTTGATGTGCCTTCAGGTTGACCGATTCCCTTAAGGACCGAGAAAAACTTATTTGCATGCATGGACTTCTTCTCCCAAGGTAGCTTGCAAAGGCATCCCTTGATTTAGGGATCTCTTTTTAGCAGTTGGAGGTTACATACAAGGCTCATTTCAGAAACCTTTGGCCAAGTGTTGCTTTTCCTATATTTGTGGCATGCACATCACAACCTCGATTTTATCAAAACTTATCAACCAAACATTGCAAAGATCATTTCTCACATTGACCTTGCAGCTCTAACATCCCACATTGCATCTAGGAGTCATCGATACATTCAACTCGGATGTTTTGGGGTAAGCCCACTTTTCATGTCTTGCATTGCGTTTCTGTCGCCTTTTGTGTTTCTCTTTGTGTGAGTGTTGTCTGCTTGATTTCAGTGAGAGCTTAATGTCGTTTTGATGTATGTTAGCTTCTAGAAGCATCATTTCAGTTTTCATTCACATCTAACTAGTTGCATGCATGACATTGTTTTGCACGGATGCTCGTCATTGCGACGAATCATTTCACACATATGCATGCTTTCCCATTTTCTAAATCCTACACTTGATATTTGCATGGATGATCATTCACTCCCATTTTCACTCATCTCACCATGCATCCAGACTTCTCATGTTTTCAGTCGTGTGTCGTCTAGTCTGGGCTGCCTTGGCCCAGACCATGCCTTGCTCGGCTAGCACTACGTATTTCTAGAAGTGACTGCTCTACCTTCCATCCAGACATTACGCAAGTCTAGCACAAAAATGATCTCTAGGATTGCATTGCACAATTCTTGGAGGTAGTGTCTTACTGGCCCTAGAAACCGCGTAATGCAGTTTACTGGTTACATGTCACTGTTGACAGAAATTGCACATTGTGTAGTTTCAGTCACCAAAAGGCCAAGCTGGGCTATGTATTGTGTAGTTCCAATAGTTAGTCAACTTCCCTGATAGCCTGGACTATGTCTTGCACAATTTTGGTAGTCAGTCTCCCGACCTCCTACCAGAAATTGTGCAACCTTCATGATCAGTCAGATGGGTATGTTGCAAGTCAGTTCTCAAGTTCATTTTGGTTTTTCACTGACAAGTTGCTTTCCATGAGTGTTGATATGTCTCTAGGTATCACAGGAGTTTTCCCAACTCTCAACAGCACAGGTACAATGGTTTTCAGGAGAGTAGAGTCAAAGACACCATTAAGAGCACAACTGGAGATGCAGTCGATCAAGTGTCTGTGAACTTGCCTATCCATGAAGACATCAAGTTGTTCATAGACAAGGATATCAAGATGAATGAGAACAGAATCATAGTGAGTAGCAGAAGGTAGCAAACCTGCATGTCGTGAGTGTAAGAGGAAGGTTGTTGATGGCATTGAGGTGGGGCAAAGCTGCAAGTTCAAAGCATATCCACTCATAAGAAAAGAAACTTTGGAGATTGAGGCTATGAGGTGATGGTGTGACACAAAGATCGTGCGAAGGAAGAGAAAGGAACAAAGAAGGAGTTGCATGTGCTAAAGCAGCAACTCAAGGAAGAACAAGAGCTTCAAATACGAGAGAATGTGTTGCAGAAGGAATAGATACAACAGGGGGTACAACATGCACAGATGGATGAAACTATGCCCATACAAGTTACAGATCCATCCCAATAACTAGAACGAATCAGACAAGGTGAGCAGTGTTGTTGATCAAAAGCAAGGGAATTCATTAGCATGCATGTTATTGTGCACATGCATGCGATCCCACCCATTTGGCACACTCACCGAGGCGAAGATAGGAAGCAAGGCTGGGTAGAGCTAGACATGTATTTTGACAAGTTGATGTGCATTGTCACCAACGCACACTTGGAGATCAACATAGACGTTAAGCATTAGTATGTGATGGTCCAGCTGCACTTAAGACAACCATGGACATGATATCACATGAGTTGGATGGAGGAGCCATATCAGTGTACCCAGATGCAACAAAGGCAAGAGTTCACTTCAACAAGATGTCAGCATTGAGAACACGGATACCATCACAGATGAGCAAGCTTGGCATTAGCTCACCACCTTTGACCATCACAAGGATGTAAAAGAGTTGGTCCCACCACAATGGTCCGAGTGTCATTAATGTCTTGCGTGACCTTCTCAAGCCATTTTGTCTCACATGGGCACATGTGCATTGTAATGCAATGTCTTGTCAAGTGGGGGTTGAAGTGTCGATAGTTGGATGTAACAGTTATAGAGTAGATGAAGAGTCATGATGGTAGATGAACTGTCAAAAAGGGGAATGTCAAGGGCCAACCCTCCTCTTGTTGTTTAACCATAACTTTGGATTGATAGCTAAATTTCCTTCCATGTTGTGATACATATTTGCTCGCGTGTTCCCTTCTTAACTCCATGCTATCACAGGTTTCCAAGGGGTGCACTCACCTCACCCTCCATGTGTTACAACCACTCATGCACCATCATTGGCTTAATCCATATGTCACACCCTTGCTATCAATAGGGACATATTACTTTCCTATGTGCGAAACCGAGGTCAAGGAATTACCATATGACCCACTATTGGGACTCCTACACCAAACGATCTGAGGTCTAATTGGGACTTCTTACCAGGGAGATCCCATGACATGTTGGTGGGTTCAACACCGTCAAAATTTTCGTGCTAGAAGGAGGGCCAAATGACAAGTTGAGTCCTCACATTTGTTTTGAATCTCTATATATCTATCATGACTAACTATGGACTTGCTCTTCTGGAGTGTATGTCTTATGGAAATGACTTCATTATCTCAAAAAGGCTCTCAGATAACTTGTCATATAAAACATATGATGGTGGAGGCCACATAGCCCTGGTTAGGCATGCGGTTGGCATTGTAGGCCCATGCTAAAGACATGGAATATTTGAAGAATACATGACCTACGTGTGGTTCGTATACACACTTCGAGGGCACCTAATGCATTGGTGTGCTACGCTGCCTGGAAAATCTATTCATTCTCTTGCTCATCTCGTCGCAGAGATAAAATGTTCTTTCAATCACTTCAACTATAAAGAACTAAACAAAGAGGTTCTGAAATTAAGAAAAGCACCCGATGAATCCGTTGAATAGTTTCACACATGCTTTTGTAATCTTGCACACCGATTCCCCGAAGATGATATTGATTGGCACTTTCTCAATGGGATATTTGAGTATCTTCATCACATATCCAAAAATACACTATTCTTGAAATCATTCAAATCTCACTCAGCACACTTCGGTGATGGAACTGCATAATTAAGCAGGCACAGTTGTTGTCACAAGTGATTGTCTGCCTTCACCTCATCAAACAACTTTACCACCACAGGATGATGTGGAAGATTATGCACACAAATTTGTGGAAATTCCACGTCCTCCGACCCCACCTACTCTTGATATCTGTGAAAATTTTGCTTGCAAGCCTGGTGGTTGTCACGTGGATTCGTTCCCTCAACATCCATCCCCCTGTTCTGTTCCTTTCGATTGTATTGTCTTGTGTTCTTCCATTCTAGACTCCTCACCTGCTGTGAACTAGGATCAAGTTGTTGATGGACTTGGTGTTATGGTGCCAACCTGTGCCATCATCTATGATGACTGTGTGTAGGAATCTAAAGAAGAACCCACGGTGAAGTATGACTCCCTTCTAGCCGCGCCTCATCCACATGATATTGACATCCCTTTTGATTCTGCCACTACTGATTTCCCCTGTGAAAACTGATTTTGGATGTTTCTACTTCCGATCATTCATAGGACATGTTGGATACCAGTCTATCATTACATTGCGGAGAGGACACATATTCCTCTAAAAATCTATTCAATCTGTCATCTGTCATTTCTGTAAACATAGAGGGTGAACATCCTTGCTTCTCATCTATCCCTCTGCACAATTCATCCAATCATGAGGATGACGAAAAACATCCTGAATTTTTTGATCTTGGTTATTGTGATCTCTCTACTTCTTCATCTGATCATGATGTTGATTCAATCATTGTTAATATGTCTAAGAGACTAGTCTACAATGACTTATCTATCGATGAAGTCGAAAACCCCTAGACTGTCGAGGAACTTCATCTTGAGTTGATGGTTAAGTCAGACCCTTACTATCATAAGGTTGGTTTCATTTCCAATCAAGAAATGTTTGAAACATGTAAGGCTCCTCATCACTCTTTGCTTTGCATTGAAGATCAATCAAGCACTCATATTTCACTTCCTCCACTCGAACTACATGATCCCACCGTTCATGCATTGGAGGAATCTTATACAACAAGCACACTTGTGCAATGTAAGTGGTCTACCTTTCTCACATTTGCTTGCATGTCACAATGAAGAGAATGCATACACTCAAAATCTACATACAGTGTAGCACAACACCATGGCAAGTCCACAGAGTGCATGTCATACGCTTTCACTTACTTCCTTTCTATGAATGCACTTAAGATTAGAGTGTGTTTGTCTTATTCGTTATATATTTCATTCTTGCTAGTTTGCATAGCTGCGAGGTTCGTGAACCATGCCTTCACCAACATGGGTCAACCAATGTGCCGGTGGCTGCATTGGAAATATCACTTCTCGTGATTAGGCCCATGCACTGTTAGCTTAGGAGTAGGAGTAGTTTTCTTTTGAGTTGTTTTCCTAGATGCTTGTTTTCATACTTAATTTGCATGTTTGTTTGTCTACTTTCTTGTTTTCTTTCTGCTTTTCTTTCACATTTACTTCTGCTTCTACTTTGCTTTCTGTTTGTTGCTTGTTTCACGTTCTTAGGTTAGTTTCACATGAAACTGTGTATGACTCTTGAAACAAGCTTGGTAAAGTACAAGAGTACTTGTACAACTACCAACATTTGGGTATCTATTGTCTACTCTCTTACGTAATAACTTATTGTCTTCATTCCATGATACATCAATGGAAAATATGTACTCTTCGAAGTAAAGCTTGGTGTAAACACAACGTTTGCATGCTAAATAGTATCACCTACTCTAGTCATTTTTTTTTGGTTAATACTTGTCAGCTTAGTCAAGTAGAGTAAGGTGATGGGGAAAACCTTAACAAGCATGTCAAAGGTATACATAAACTACTTCTCTGAAGGAACAACCTATTCTACTCTCAATAAGTTAGGTTCACTCTTCCGCCTCTGAAATGAATAAGTGTTATGCATATTTATGAAAATGAAAAAAGTGAAAGTTTTCCAAAAAAATGAAAAATGAATAAGACAAAAGAAGAGAAATTCTTCCTGCATAGAGAGGTGATGCAAGTAACTTCGCCGGGGTACTGACTAGGCTCACTGGCAGTGGAGAGATGCTTGTGTTCCTGCGTGACTCCGTCGGGGTACTGTCCAGGCTTTCTGGCAGCGGAGCAACACCAGAGATAAAACTAAAAATCTGGCGACTATACTACTTGTGCACCAATATACCCCTCATCCCAAATCAAAACAATTGTGTTGGCTTGGCTTGGAATGTATGTCTACTGACCAAGGGCTTGGTAGATGTTACATCTTACAATCAAGCAAGTGTGGAAACCAAGATGAACAAAGAACTAAACAATACTTCTGGAGGTGTTAGACTTGCTTTTCATAAACAAGGTCCATTTAGAGAGCTGGATTTATACCAGTGTGCCACCAAGTGTTGTAGCGACTACAACCACTATCCAAAATTTTTCCTTAGCTTCGTTTTGGAGCCTCCCTACCAGCCATCCTCAACAACATGTCCTGCACTATCAAGTACAAGAGCTTCAGTGGTTTTATAGAAGATTGCCAACCTGTGCATGATAGTTTGTTGCATCCCCCTAATAGGCTATTTCTCAGACTTCTTCCAGCTGCAGGCTAAGAAGATACCTCAAGGAATTACACAATTCTAGAGGGGAACCAACCTTCCCTCCATAAATTGCACAATCCTTAATCATAGCCTGCTACGCCCCAGAATTGCGCAATTCTTCCTGTCAATCTTCACAGGAAAATCTACACAATCTATCCCAGCAGGACTGCTCAACCCATAAATTGTGCAATTCTAGGCAGCAGTCAACTGCTTAGCCCATAAATTGTGCAATCCCTCTGGGTAGCCAACCCAGTGCCCTCGCAGAAATGCAAAAATTTTCCCATCAGTAAAGCAGGTTGATGCATGTGCCTTCAGGTTGACCAGTTCCCTCCGAGACCAAGAAAAACTGATTTGCATGCATGGAATGCTTCTCCCAAGGTAGCATGCAAAGGCATCGCTTGATTCAGGGATCTATTTTTATTAGCTAGAGGTTACATGGAAGGATGATTTTAGAAACCTCCCGCCAAGTGTCACTTTTCCTAGATTTGTGGCATGCACATCACAACCTCGATTTTATCGAAACTCATAAACCAGACACTACAGATCTCATTCCTCAAATCAACCTTGTAGCTTTGACATCCCACATTGCATCTAGGAGTCATCGGCACATTCATCTCAACTGTTTTGGGGTAAGCTCGTTTTTCATGTTTTGCATTTCTATTTCTTTTTGTGTTTCACTTCATGTGAGTGTTGTCTACTTGATTTTAGTGAGTGCTTACTGTTTCTTTGATGTATGTTAGCTTGTAGAAGCACCATTTTAGTTTTTGTTCACATCTCACTATTGTCATATGCAGGAAAATATTTTGCATGGATGGTCGCTGTTGCAGGGACTCACTTCACACACATGCATGCTTTCCTATTTTTTGAATACTACACTTGTTGTTTGCAGGAATGATCATTCACTCTTGTTTGTAATCATCTCACCATGCATCCAGACTTCTCATTTTTTAGCCACCCATCGGCCGGTCTGGGCTGCCTTGGCACAGACCGTACCTTTCCTGGCTAGCACTGTGCATTTTTTAAAGTGAAGGCTCTACCTTCCCTCTAGAAATTGCGCAAGTATGACCCAACATTGACCTCTAGGCTTGCATCGCACAATTCTGGAGGCAATGTCTTGCTGGCCTTATAAACTATGCAATGCAGTTTGCTAGTTGCATGTCACTGCCGACTGAAATTGCGCATTGTGCAATTTCAATCCTTAGCAGGCCAAGCTGGACTATGCATTATGTAGTTCCAATAGTTAGTCAACCTCCTGATAGCCCATACTGTGCCTTGTGTAGTTTTGACAGTCAGTCTCTTGACCTTTTGGTGGAAATTGCGCAACCTTCATGAATAGTCACACAGGTATGTTGAAAGTCAGTTCTCAAGTTTTTTTTGGTTTTCGACTGACATATTGCTTTCCATGAGTGTTGCTATGTCTTGACGTATCACAGGTGTTCGATTGCCTCTCAGTAGCATAGGTACAATGGCTTCCAGGAGAGCAGAGTCAAAGACACCATTAAGAGCACAACTAGAGATGAAATTGATCAAGTGTCTGTGAACTTGCGTATCCATGAGACATCAATTTGTTCATGTAGAAAGATATCAAGATGAATGGCAATGAGATCACAGTGAGCAGCACCATCAACAACAACAAATGACAACACACCTGCATGCCACAAGTGTAAGTGTTATAGACATATTTGGGCACTGCAACCCCAATCATATATGTCCATAAACCAAGGGCTTTGAGTCCCTAAAAGTGTTGTTTCACACCCTAAAGGAACAAGGTCAGCTGATTACATTATCTCCCAGAAGTTATCCATGAAAATCTGCTCAGAACTGGTGAAAACTGGACCATACAAACTCCTCAGTGCTAAGGGTGCGATGCATCTCACCTGCCACATGCAAAAAGTCTGATGCATACTGAAAAGCCCTTCTATAGGGTGCAATGGGCAAGAGTAGACAAGTGGTAGAGACAGTTTTCAAGGTGGATGATCATGGAATCTTCTAGAAACTTCTCCTGTGACACTTGCCTCTCTGAATTCGCCCAGGGATGAGTAAGAGATCATGAATCTCCAAGTGGAACCAAGAAATATCAGAGAGAGGACACTAATAAAAATCCCAAAAGCTGACTCACCCCCCTACAAACATCTACATATGGATCCCTCATCCCAAAGATCCAGAGGTTGGAATCTTGTATCTTGTAAGGAAGTGCTATTGGTTTCTTGGTGGAACATCATAGTGTTGGGTGATCTAAGCTTCTTATGAGGTGAAGAAGGGCTTTCATGCTGGGAGGATGACGCTAGGTCAGATCAATGGGTTGTAATCCTCTCTTCTACTCTTTCTATCAATAAAGCTATTCAAGTTTTCCTCCACATTCTTGTATGTTTGAGTTGATATCTGCATTTGTGTGGTCAATGTATATCTGGTCCTATATTTTTTATGATCATAGGTCTATGTGCTTTGATGGTATCATGCTACTTTGACTTTATAGGTGCTCTTTGAAGCAGGGTAAGAGATGAAGGGGCGGTAAAGATCTGTCAAAGGGGAGAGGAAACAAGCAAGGAGCCAAGCGAAAGACTGAGGCTGGTACTCTTTGCTTCTCTCCCATATTCTTCTCATAAAGGAAAATGAAAGTAACTTTAGTTTGTTTGTTTCTAAGATAGCTACCCATCTTAGTGGGAATAGCATCTCTGAATGGACACTAGATTTCCCAATAACAAAATGGCGACTCCACTAGGGAGAAAATAGCTTGTTTGCTTGTCTATATTTGTTTGCTTTATAAACTACAAATAGAGCCTGAAGTTAAGCCAGCTAGCCTTCGAACTGCATTTTCTATGCAAGTGCAAAGTAGATCAATGCTACTTCAGTCCATCTCCAGGTTTTGTTTATAAACTAAACAATTGACTTGAAAACATCCTAATTGCCTTGGTGGTGGCTTAAGTAACCTCATTAGATCAACCCCTATGATTTGCATTTACTGACTATCATTAGCTCGGCCTAAATCCCTGAACTAAGCTACAAACTGTGACCAAAAACCAAGTTGAAGTCTCGTCCCTGGACCATCGCACCTTTTCCTCTTGGCAATCTGGATGCATCGCACCTCCCGTGTGCAGTAGGTGAGATGCATCCTTGTTTCCCTGTGTTACAGGTGCGGTGATCATATAAGACTGTTTTTGCCTCCAGATTTTGGTTTTTTCAGGAGTTTTGTTGTCTGTGATCAGTATACCACTATGGAAACTCCCTTCCTTTGCATTATTTAGCCTCCATTGTACAAATAATTGTGAATTTTTTTATGTATTGTTCACCATTTATAGTCCTCCTTTACAAAGAAGTAGCTTAGTCGAACTGTCGTGTTTTGATTTGGAAGTGTCGCAAGTGTCATTTTAGTCAAAGAAAAGAATCCTACTCTTCTTGATGGTTGATTACATCGTTACTCTTGTATTTGATTTAAATTAATAGTATTTCAAGTGTCGAAAGCAGTTTTCAATTCAAAATCACAAAGTGTCGCCTTTGTCTTCCTTTCGTCTTTTGAAGAGAAAATTGTTAGTACTATTGCTTTGAAAAAATAATTTAGATTTGTACTTAGCATTCTTTTTGTCATTCACACATTAAGAAAGTGGAAAACAAATACATGCATGTGCATTTGCATTTAGACTGCTTTTTGATTTTGATTTAAGATAGTGCATCTAATGTGTGCTCTCTGCTCTATGTTGAAAGAATTTCGCTTCTCTTTCCTTAGTAGCTAGGATTTTCATTGCAAAAAGAAGAATAAACGATTGTTTATCATCTTAGATTGCATATTTGGGAATTGTATATCTACATCATGCGGTGAACCTTAAAGGAAAACTTCTTAAGAAAGATCAACTCTAAAATAAATTCAATGAACATAAAAATGCTTTGGAACATAACACACAACATTTGGAAGTCTAGGCTAGAGACATATTCCAGTGTCATAAAGCCTGGTAACTATCGCTTTCATTGTAGGTTGGGTGATTCCTCCTCTTTGAGATGACAAGTGCCAGTACGGACTTGTGCTCCCACGTACCGTCAAGTATATATTGGGAGACCACAATAGGCTATATCTTTTATCTTTAGGACGCTGTGTCTGCCGCCCTATCGATCGAAATGCACTGAACACAACATTCACAAAGATTGACTGTCGTACCGTAAAATGTATTATATAGTTTTGCGATTGGTTTGGTAATCCCTCTGTCTAAATTTCCAGAGTAGTCTCTTTCGTTCCTTTTCAGACTCCTTAAAGGAAAATGTCCATCTAAGCACTTGTCACTTCAGGCTCATTAAAAATCGAAAGCGACTAGAGTCATCTTTAGCTTTTTCTCGACTATTAAAAATTGAAAAAGGAAGTTGTGTCAAAGCGTCTAAAATTCATTTAATTCAGAATCACATTTTACCCTTTTGAGTTGATCAAGTAATTAGCAATCGTGGAAGAAAGTCAATCGAAACCCTATCATTTATGGAGACTAACAAGTCAACCATCTTTGACTCTGGAAACAAAACTATTTCAGACCAAGCGAACTCGTTTAACTGGATCAAAGTCCCCTGGTTTGCTTGGAACTTGTGTTCCAACATCCTTAGAGACTCCAATTACTCCAACCATTTTTGGTATCCCTACCTTTATAGAAGAAGTTACGCAGTCACAAGAAGACATTAGAACTGATCCTAGTGTAATGGTAAACACTTCTATTCCTGAACCGGATCCATCTACAGCTAATTCAAAAGGTGTTATCCCTCCAACATCTGTTGTTGCAGAGTCTATACCTTCTTCGGCACCAGAAATATTTTATAGACCTGATGGTCTACCTCTCCCACCTAGATTGATTGCTATAGAGGAGATTGTGGAAGATCTTCCATCCAGTACTCCATTGCATTTTGGAGCTGGGATCACCCTATATCCTTCTTCGTCAGAAGTTAGTCTCCCTTCATCGCAATTTCCTATAGAATTGCTAGGAAATATTTTGGATAGACTCGATATGTCTGAACAACCATCGACATCTAGGACTGTGTCATCTGACACAGCAAAAACAGAACCTCCTGCTGCCACTCCAACAATGTTCATTGGTATACCATCTGTCCCAACTAGCTCTCAACCGCTAGATGGAGTCCATCCAAGGACTGTTTCGACAATATGGTCTGTTCCTGTTTGTTCGTTTGGAATAATATCTGGAATCTCTTATGTTGAATCTTAACAAATTGATCCTTCACAATAGTATCAATTTGGGCAATCTAGTCTCCAGAGGCCAATCTTACCTTTGAACACTGGATTACTGCCATATGGGGGGCAATATGCCCTTTCATTGTTCCCTCCGAGAGGAAAACCATATCAGAGTTCACATCATAATTTGGGTCATGCTAGAATTACATCCAGTGGTTGGGTGCCAATATTGCCTCAACAACCAAGAGTTGTATACTCAATGCAACCAGGTATACCTATGTCAAATATCCCCACTACACTAGCTATTGTGACGGTGTCGCAAGTACAAGTGTTGCCTGTTGTATGCCAACCTAAAGTTTCTCAGATCATAATACAACAGCCTCTTATCTCCACGACACAACCATAATCACCGATTAGTGGCTCCTTAATCGGAGCGAACTAGGTTCAAATGGGTACTATTACCCCTCATCTTGGTCAGACAGCCAGTATTGGAAAATAGCAAATGGCTTCACAACCATGGCTGTTACAATATCAACAACTGCAATTCCAGCAATCTTACCAAGGACCTGAGCAGTAAAGCTTTGCGGGTAATGGGCAACCGTATATTCAAAATGGTCAACATCAATCATATCATAATGGTTATTCCCATCAACCTTACCAAAGTTATCAACATCAAATACATTATGCTGGTATGCAAAGACCCACTGCTCAGGCAATCCCATCTTATCCTGGGTATGCTTTGCCGAACCTGAATCAACAGTTGCCCTTCATGGCGACTTTAGAGTTACCAGATCTAAATCCACTAGCAAACAATCCAATTGCTTATGCCCCTTGGTGGCTGCCAATTCCTCATAAACGTCTGTCAAATATTCCTAAATTTAATGGAAATCTAGGTGAAGACCTTTCGAATCATGTGATGACCTTTCATCTGTGGTGTTTGTCCAACACTCTCAATGATGATTCGATTAGGTTTCGCCTTTTTCAGTGAACGTTAACTGGTTCGGCAACAAAATGGTACATAGAATTGCCTAGAGCTTCATTTGATAACTTCAGTACACCTGCCACGACCTTTTAAACCCATTTTCAGTTACCAATAAGGTACGAAATAGGAACAGAGCTTCTTACCAATTTCAAGCAAACGACAGCCACTCACATATCTGATCATATTCATGAGTGGTGATGTCGTCACAGAATGGTAAAAACATATGTTCCTTATCAACTGCTAGCTAAATCATTTATTAAGTCATGTTGCTTTCTATTACAGAAGATGTGGCAAAGGGAGGGATCGTCACTAAAGAGCAAGTCATTGCTCATGCGCAATATCTAGACTTGATCTATACTCAGTCTGGCACGCTCTATAAAAAAATACCTGATGCTCCTAGACCAGAGTTTTCCATTCCTCCTCCTCCTAAATCAAATAAAGACTCTCATGCTGGTGATGGCGTGATAGGTAGAACAAGCATGAAAAATGCAAAGGCTACATCTAAGAAAGCCCGCACGGTTTCCGGTCAAAATACAAATGAAGAATTTCTTGCCTCGGAGGTTAATGCCATGTCGACTGACAAGGGCAAAGAACCGAAGCAACCAGGGGGCAAGAAGAAAAAGAAAGAGAAAAAGAAGAAGCAGGATGAGTCATCTCCTCAAAAATCTTTGCAAACCCTTTTGGGCAAAAGAAACCCAGTCATCCATGCTTTATATGTGATGAGGATCATTGGACTAAAGATTTTCCACATAAAGATGAGCTTAAGAAGTTCTTTAAGAATTCAAAAACCTCAGCGGTATTGACTGATCCATTTCCAAACCCGGGAACCAATTTGGTTGCTAGTGACAATGCCTCCCCATCCCAAGTGCTTATGTTGTCAATTTCAAAACAGCAAAATGATGCTTTGATATCGACAAGGAATAAAGATTACGGGAATCCACAGCTGTCAGACAACAAGGCTACTGATTAACCTAGTAGTTCAACAACAACTTCGACCGAAGTTGCACCACCCATCATTCTTGAGCTAACGATAAAGCCACCAAAGGGAGTAGTACACAAATTGACATTTAATCCTCATGCCAGAGCAGCTCAGAATTATAATATAGTAGAGGACCTGGCCCAATCACCGTCCGCTATGTTGACACTTGAGGTACTGCAAAATTTCCCCACCCAGAAGCAAGCTCGATTATCAGCAATAGGTGGGATTGACCCAGCGGATTCCAATCTTGTGGCCTCTAATCATAAAGGATATGACCCTTAGTTACCAGCTCAACTCGCTTTCCTTATTTAAGTGAAAGCCCTCAACAAAACTGTTCATCGAACAATTATTGATGAGGGGGCATCTACATGTATTATGTCAATGAGTTGCTGGAAAACTTTAGGCTCACCACCCTTGTTGCGATCGTCAATGACATTAAAAACATTTGATGGATGAACATACACTCCATATGGGATTTTAAGTAACTTGCAAGTCGAACTGGGGGGCAAAACAGTAGAAATTGATGTTGAAGTTATCAACGGAAACCTCGATTACAACATCCTACTGGGAAGGCCCTGGATTTATGCTATGGCTGCTATTGTGTCAACATACTTTAGAAAGATTATATTTCCTTTTCAAGGAGGAATTACAATCATTGACCAACAAACCTCCCTCCCCAACAATTCAGAAGTTACGGGAAGCATTCCAATGATCCATGGAAACTCTCGATCGCTTCAAAATATCGGAGTAGGCCTCCTAAAAGATCCTACTTTAATGGGTACTTTTGCCCTACCACCTCCGAGTAATCTGGCAGAAGTGGCCACGGTGGGAACCTGCAATATGATATCTTCTATATCTAAAAGATTTAGAAGATTCCCGAACATTTTGTTAACATAGATCATTGCCATTTTAGAAATATTGTAGCAATCAATTTTCTTGGCCTAGGGGCCAAACTCAAATCAACGCTCATCGAGTGTTTGGATAGATAGGTCTAAGGAATATGGCACCTCTTCAAATCCTTGGTTGCATGTAGATTCTATAGACAAAGGAATCAATCAATCAATGATGATAGGAGAGGCACCATGGGAAGATTACCACCATCATTCCCATCTTCCAGATTACCATGAAGATTATTCCAGTAACCTTAATCATCCTTTAGTTTTTTATTTTCTATCAAACACTGTAAATACGGTGGATTCCGAGGATGGTTCTTATCTTGTGTTGACCTTGTTAAAAAATGAAACAAGGAATTATGAGGATAGTTCTTTTACTGTGTCAACCTCATTAAAAAATGAAATAACTCCCTTTCCAAATTGAGTCTTTGATTACGATCTCGTAAAATCCAAGCCAAGTCTTTCAAAGATCTCGAAGGTAAACCTTCATTCCAACCAGTGCGTTGAATGCAATGAACCTTGGGGGGCATGCATCTCGATTTGCGTCACTATGCTGGGCGCATGCAAACTTATAACAAGCATAGTTTTTCGTTTCAAGCTTGTGTAAACATGAAACCGAATCTGAGCATATGTTGTCACACGGTTCAAGCTCATTAAAAATGAACCAAGCCATGAGCAGTGTTACCACAGGGTTCAAGCTCGTTAAAAAATAAACCCACCACGAGTAGTTTTACACAAATTTCAAGCTCGTTAAAAATTAAACCTAAGTAATGAGCATATGTTCCATCAGAGTTTAAGCTCATTAAAAAATGAACCAACCTCTAGTAAATAGCCATTGCGAATGCATTATCATCAGTGTTGGGTTGTGTTATATTCTTTCCACGACTAACCTACGTAGTGAACCGAGGGGTTAGAGGGGGGGCGGAGCCCCCCTTTACGGGGTTCGGGGCAGCGCCCCGAAAATTTTTTTTTTGGACCCTATATTAG
>APFE031023696.1:106878-146289 GCA_000404065.3 Pinus taeda | reverse complement strand
GCATCTTTATTGGGTATAAGGATGGTTTAAAGGGTTATAAGCTTTGGAACCCAATAACAAGGAAGGTTGTGTACAATTGAGATGTGGTGTTCAGAGAGTGAAAGATGTTATTAAACATGAAGTCCAACCAAAGGAACCTGTGAAGATAGAGTTTGAACTAAAGGAGGAAGAATCAGACTTTGTAGCGGAGGAGGAATCAGAAGATGAAGAGCCACAAAATCCGGCTGTGAGAAGATCAGCTCGAGAAAGAAGGCAGCCAGAAAGGTATAGTCCATTTGCTTTCTGTTGAAACTTTTCTTTGTCTGTTACTGATGATGATCCCAGAACTCTGAAGGAAGTAGTGGATTCAGAGGATGGAAAACTCTGGAAAGAGGCCATGATTGATGAAATGGAATCTTTGCACAAAAATGAGGCATGGGGTCTGGTGGAGCTGCTGGCTGGAAGGAAACCCATTGGAAGCAAATGGGTGTTCAAGAAGAAGACAAATGCAGAAGGGAAGGTGGAGAAATACAAAGCTCGGTTGGTAGCAAAAGATTATTCCCAGGTGTCGGGAATTGATTTTGGTGATATTTTTTCTCCTATTGCCAACTTGGTAACGTCTATTAGATTACTTTTATCTGTTGCTAATGCTTTTGATTTTGAGGTAGAACAGATGGATGTGAAGACAACATTTCTTCACGGGGATTTGGAAGAGGAAATCTACATGAAGCAACCTGAAGGCTTTGTCGTGAAGGGTAAGAAAGAACTGGTATGCAAGTTAAAGAGTCTCTGTATGGGTTAAAACAGTCACCAAGGATGTGGTATCAGAAATTTGATACATTTAAATGGGGACTTGGCTTCACTAGAAGCAAAGCAGATCATTGTGTTTATTTTAAATTAATGTTATTTATTTGGTCTTGTATGTGGATGATATGTTGCTTGTTGGAAATGACAAAGAAATTATCGAGGATTTGAAGACCCAATTGTCTCCAAATTCGACATGAAAGATCTCGGTGCTGCAAACTATATTTTGGGCATGGAAATTAAAAGAGATCGGGCAAAGAGGAAGCTCTGGTTAAACCAGAGGAAGTATGTCGAGACAATATTGCAGAGGTTTAATATGCAGGTAGTAAACCGGTGAAGGTCCTATTCCTGTAGTGTGTGAGGTTTATCTACTGAACAGTGTCCCAAGACACAGAAGAGGAAGAGGACATGTCCCGTGTTCCATATGCAAGTGCAGTCGGTAGCTTGATTTATGCCATGGTCTATACTAGACCAGACATTGCACATGCAGTGGGAGTATTGAGCAGGTTTATGTCAAAACCAGGGAAGGAGCACTGGACAACAGTGAAGCGGGTTCTCAGGTATTTGCGTGGCACTAGTGATATGGTTTGGTGCTACCAAGGAAGAGCTGGATTGGACAGAGTGTTGGATATCCGTGGCTTTGTTGATGCAGACTGGGCTGGAGATCTGGATCAGAGAAGATCTACAAGTGGGTATGTGTTTAACCTAATTGGAGGTGCAGTCAGTTGGATGAGTAAGAAACAATCTGTAGTGGCACTATCAACTACAGAGGCAGAATACATGGCAGCCACTCATGCAAGCAAGGAAGCAGTGTGGTTGCAGAGATTGTGTTCAAGTATGGGGTTAGTAAGGGAGCTATAAGGATAGACTGTGACAGCCAAAGTGCAATTTTCTTGGCAAAGAACCCTACTTATCAATCAAAGAAAAGCACATTGATGTTCAGTATCACTTTGTGAGGGATATGATAGAAGACAAAAAGGTGTTGCTGGTAAAGGTGGACACTTTGAAGAATACTGCAGATGCATTGACAAAATCTGTGAGCTCTGAGAAGTTCTCTTGGTGTAGAGAACAATGGGTGTTTCAGGGCTGTTAAAATGACTAGGCTCTCTTGTGGCCCCCTGTGGAAAGAAAACAACAAGTGGGAGATTGTTGGGTTGTGTTATATTCTTTCTACGACTAACCTACGTAGTGAATCCCGGGGGGTTTGAGGGGGGCGGGTAGCCCCCCTCTACGGGGTTCGGGGCAGCGCCCCGAGAATTTTTTTTTTGGACCTATATTAGGTTGGGCGAACCTACTATGGTTTTCGGTCCATGGTTTTGGACGCGATGGTTTTCGGTCCATGGTATTGGATGCTTCGGCATGTATAAATATGTATTGTAACATTGAAAGGAATATAATGAAAAATCAAGCTGGTAGTCTCGGTTTTTGAGATCCAGTGGGAAATCTCTGTGTATATGTGTTTTATGGGTTATGCTCTCGCATTTTTATTTTCTTGTGATTTAGAATTCGTATGCAGGTAATTTCTGTACGGGGTTAAAACCTACAATCAGCTTTTGAACCTTGGTCATGTTCTTACCATCACCTCCACTCTATTTTTAGCCGATCATATGCCTCCATTTGATTGTTTACCCCTTTTGAGGAACAACTACGACGAGTGATTCTGTTAGCCATCTTCATTACACTGCCATGATTGAAAAGTTCCAAACCTTACCTGGAACGAGCTACTACCCGAAAATATCACTCGTTCCTAAAAAAACGAGGCTATTTTCATCTGACTCGTAAAATATGAAAAGATTGTCGAGCAATTGGCCTCTCCATCTCATTAAAATGATTGGAAGTGCTATCCCTCCTCTAGATTTTAAACTTTTTGGACCTGAGGGATCATTACACAAAAAGATAGAGTGCTTGTCTTGTTCAGCTCGTTAAACTCATCCCTTTCATATTATTTTATACTTTTTCAGACTTAAGGGATTATATGATGAAAAAGGATTATTGGAGTTTCCTTTCCATCCCTTTTCAGACTCTCTAAAATTGAAAAAGGACCGAGTTATCTTTGTCGTTAAATTCGTTAAAACAATAGCGACAAACTTGTCCATGCAAACAAGAACGAGTTTCATTGTCGCTAGGCTCCTTAAAACATAGCGATGGGTTTGCTCGAAGGGAAAATTATAGAACAAGCATATGTTATCCTCCTCAAGCTTGACAAAAATAAAGAGATACTGGTCAACAATGACTGGGGAAAAAGTTGGGAAGAAAGCTTGGAGAAACTTTATTGGTAGAAAGTCGCTCTTGAACATGACACTTTCACTCCATCACCACGATTGAGTCAGGTTGGGTTATTCCGTTCACCAGTCATATTACCATTGGTCCACCATACCATCCATTTTGGGGTTAACGCTACCAATCCACTTTAGTGTTGCCGGTATGTTCCAGAGAAGTTGCTCAGAGAATTCACCAACCCAGTTTGTGTCTCATCCGTTGCAATGCCTTCACGCTTCATTCTTTCATGACCACCACCCTGAACCTTGTATCATCGGATCATTTTCACCTCCAAAAAATAATTTGCTCTATTTCATATCGTATATGTGGGATTCGTTAATGCCCTCCTACGATGGGTCACTTCTTGTCGACATCAGCTCATTATCCAAGAAGTCAACCTAGGAACAACCCTTTCAGTACTTTGAAGGTTGCATGCCTCAATGGCAAGTTTCTCACTTCCGGCAATAGGTTTACATCAAAGGCCTTCGACTGAAAGATTTTGCGTGTGTTCGACACCAAGTCCCATTTTCACACCATGTGAATTGTATTGTCATACCTTGAGAGTCATCATCATTATTGGTGATTCCTCTAGCGCCAGTTAATAGCTTACATCATTGGCTGGTAATCAGGCGATGTCTTTCCATGTTTGACTCCAAAACATCTTTTCACATGGATTGAATTGTACTTCTGGTGAAGATTGAATGAGTTTGAAGACCCCAGATATAGTTTCATCCATTCAGACTGTGATATATTCAGGAAAATAAAGACATCAAATGTACATAATTGCTGCACAGATGATCATCCAAATCAAAGGATGATGGCTCTATCAGAATCATTAGTCTGCCACACAGACAGTTGTCTATCCTATGTACATGAAAATTAATTTATAAAGCTGAGCATGGTAATGCCCGCCTCATCTAGATCATGAAAATATCATGAAGATAATGTATTGTATTGTATCTTATTACATGTTGCCTTCCAGTTTGAAAAACCTCAGATCCTCATGATAAAGCATTTCACTCGACATCAAAATATTTATGACCTCATGCTTTAGGGGGCAACTGTTATAGACATATTTGGGCACTGCAACCCAATCGTATATGTCCATAAACCAAGGGCTTATGAGTCCCTAAAAGTTTTGTTTCACATCGTAAAGGAACAAGGTCAGCTGATTACTTCATCTTCTAGAAGTTCTCCATGGAAAACTGCTAAGAACAAGTCAAAACTGGACCATATAGACTACTTAGTGCTAAGGGTGCAATGCATCTCACCTGCCACATGTAAAAAGTGCAATGCATACTGAAAATCCTTTCTGTAGGGTACGATGGGCGAGAGTAGACAAATGGCAGAGACAGTTTGCAAGGTGGATGATCATGGAATCTTCCAAAAACTTCTCCTGTGGCACTTGCCTCTCTGAATTCGCCCAGGGATGAGTAAGAGATCATGAATCTCCAAGTGGAACCAAGAACTATCAGAGAGAGGACACTAATCAAAATCCCGGAAGTCGACTCACCCCCCTGCAAACATCTATATATGGATCCCTCATCCCAGAGATCCAGAGGCTGGAATCTTGTATCTTGTAAGGAAGTGTTGTTGGTTTCTTGGTGGAACATCATAGTGTTAGGTGATCTAAGCTTTTCATGAGGTGAAGAAAGGCTTTCATGCTGGGAGGATGATGTTGGGTTAGATTAATGGGTTGTAATCCTCTCTTCTACTCTTTCTATCAATAAAGCTATTCGAGTTTTCCTCCACATTATTGTATGTTTGAGTTGATATATGCATTTGTGTGGTCAATATATATCTGGTCCTATATTCTTTATGATCGTAGGTCTTTGTGCTTTGATGGTATCATGCTGCTTTGACTTTACAGGTGCTCTTTGAAGCTGGGTAAGCGAGGAAGGGGAGGAAACAATCAAGGAGCCAAGAAAAAGACTGAGGTTGGTACTCTCTACTTCTCTCCCATCTACTTCTCATAAAGGAAAATGAAAGTAACTTTAGTTTGTTTGTTTTTAAGATAGCTACCCATCTTAGGGGGACTAGCAACTCTAAATGGACACTAGATTTCTCGATAACAGTAAGAGGAAGGTTTTTGACAACATAGAGGCAGAGCAAAGCTGCAAGTTCAAAGCATATCCATTCATGATGAAAGAAGATTTGGAGATTGAGGCAATGAGGTGACTGCACGACACGAAGATCACATGAAGATAGAGAAAGGAACAAACAAGGAGTTGCATGTGCTGAGGCAGCAACTCAAGGAAGAATAGGAGCTACATAGATGAGAAAATGAGTTGCAGCAAGAATGGGTACAACAGGGGACGAAACATGCACAGATGGATGAAACTATGCCCATACAAGCTATAAATCCATCCAAGTAGCTGGCATGAAGCAGATGAGGTGGGAAGTGTTGTTGATCACATGCAAGGGAATTCAGTAGCATGCATGTTATTGTGCGCACGCATGCAACCCCACCCATTTGGCACACTCAGGGAGGCGAAGACAAGAAGCAAGTCCGACTAGAGCTAAGCATGTATTTTGACAAGTTGATGCACATGGTAACCAACACACAATTGGAGATCAACACAAACACTATGCATTAGTGTGTGTCAGTCCAGCTGCACTCAAGACAACCATGTACATACTATCAGACGAGTTGGATAGAGGAGTCATATTAGTGTACCCAGATGCAACGAAGGCAAGATTTTGCTTAAGCAAGATGCCACCATTGAGAGCACGGACACCATCATGGATGACCAAGCTTGGCATCATCTCACCACCTTCAACCATCACAAGGATGTCAAAGAGTTGGTCTCACAACAATGGTCCGAGTGTCATTGATGCCTTGCATGTCTTTTTCAAGCCATTTTGTCTCACATGGGCATAGGTGCATTGTAATGTAATGTCTTGTCAAGTGGAAGTTCAAGTGTCGATAGTTGGATGTAACAGTCATAGAGTATATGAAGAGTCATGAGGGTAGATGAATTGTCACAAAGGGGAATGTCAAGGGCCACCCCACCCTTTTCAATAAATAGTCCCTCATCACTCATTGTAAAGTCTTTTGGTCAACTAAGCTTCTGATAGGACTATCTTAGAGAGAGCTTGGATAATATTGTAATGAGCCTTGGTTTCTCCACTACAGAGAGCTAGTATATCTCTTTGGAGGAGCAAGTAGTTGTGGTTGTAATGTTTCACTATCAGAACTAGTGGTTAGACATGGATGTATTGTATGACTAGAACTTACACTTCTTAATATAATAGAGCCAACACTTTTCATGCATATGTTGTATTGTATTTTAGTTATCTTGAGTACTCTAAATGATATATGTATATGTTTTATTATGCATGCATGTGTAGCTATTTCTGTATATGTATGTATGAATCTTTCTGAAATTTGTTGTTGGCTTAACCATCACTTTGGATTGCTAGCTAACTTGCCTTTCATGTTGTGATGCATCTTTGGTTCTGTGTTCCCTTCTTAACTCCGCGCTGTCATAGGTTTCCAAGGGGCACACTTACCTCACCCTCCGTGTGTTAGAACTGATCGTGCACCATCCTTGACTTATTGCATATGTCACTCCCTTGCTACCAACATGGACATCTTACTTGCCTCTATGTGAAACTGTTGTCAAGGCATTACCATATGACCCATTGCTAGGACTCTTACACTAAATGATTTGAGTTATAATTGTGACTTCTTACTGGGGAGATCCCTTCAGATGTTGGTGGGTCCAACACTGTCAAAACCTAAATATAACCTTATTTGGACAAGAAAAAGTTGAGATTTGAATTATTTTATTCATACATGTATTATGGAATGGGTCATCCCTAAGCACATGTGTAACTTCTTAGGCTGGCCTCAACCCCAAGTGGACCCTCAGGAAATCCTATAAATAGAAGAGAGCTCAAGCTCATTTGGACACATTGTACAAGCCATATTTTCTTCCCTTATTGTCTTGGCTTGCAAAGATCTATCGGAGGAAAGTTCACATAAGGATCTGAAATCTTAGGGTCAAAGCTCGCATAGATCTAGTGTTTTCTAGATCTCAAATGTTTGCACAGAACTGGACATTTTAGTACCTGGACACTAGAACAATGTGTTATGGGAGTGTCCAAGGATCCTTGGACGCTGGCAGAGTGGGTTATGGGAGTGTATAGGGCTTTAGATATGGAATGGATTGTATTAGTCCCCTGGCGCTCGCACAGAGTGGCCTTAAGAGTGTCTAGGGCTTGAAGTAGGTATGGGTAGTTTTGAACACAAACAACCTCATCCAATTCACCTGAGAGCATCTATATTTGTTCCAGACTCAATCATCTAATTATGTAGAGAGCATCTAGATATGCTATAAACACTTCCACAAATTCTCCTTCGTGCATCTGGGACTCATGGATGAGATTTCTGTATTCTGAAGATTCCACTTAGTGACAACAGTGTTCAACAATATACAATAGTTGTCTATAGTTAGTTACAACAATGTTCAATAGTATCCAATAGTTGTCTATAGTCAGTAACAACACACTTTAGTCCTCAAAATCAGAGTTTTGGTTACAAGCATGATTAGATCTATTTCATGGATATCATATTTTTTTGCTACATAGATAAAGTTATGGATCATTGAAATATCTTTTGCTAAATCATTTTATGATGATCTAAGAAGAATAAGCTTTGAAAGGGTTTTCCCCATAGTGGGTTTATCCTTGCCTTCAAACCAATGTTGGTGTCTCTATGTGTGCACATGATTTTCTTCTACTGTGCTAATAAATAATGGTGTAGATCTTAATAATGTTAGGGTGATACGGGGTGAACTTAATGTAGTAATGAATAAATGCATTTATCAAAGCAAAGAAGTACAATGTATCCCTATGAAAAATTAACACCTACAAACTCATATTTCAAAGGACAAAAAAACTAAGAGATCAATGGAAAGTATGTCTCCTACAGACTCAGGGTATCAAGATGAAAACCTTCATGTTTTCAAGAGAAGAAAGAAGACAGATCCCAAGGAAAATACAAAGACTAATACTAAAAATGATACACAAATACTCAAGAGGAATCAACTAAAGAAAAGGGCTCAGAGGAGAAATCTACAGTTGTTTTAATAGGTCTTCCCACCACTTCCTTCTCACATATTGAAGAGAGAACATTGTCACATGTATCTTCTACATCCCATGCTACAACACAACATAACATTTTTTCCAGATATAGAGAGATTAAGAAGAAGAATGAATCATTGAAAGCTACAACATACTCAAAATTTTGGAAGAAAAATTATACTACTCAACATAGATTGTTGTCTTCACTTGACACATAGAAGGGATAATTCCAATTAGCCTTTCTAGAACCTACAGTTTCAGTCCCTAAAGGTGCATAAGACTACAAAGACTCTGTATTTTCTTTCGATACCAAGAAGATTCATGCAATCGATCAGATTGACTTGCATAAAGAGGTTGGTGAAATATATAATCAACATTAACAAGTTCATCCATGGAAACCTCCAAGCTATAGACCTCTCTGAACAACATGCATTCATAGCTAAAGATAGAACGAATGTCATTATTGGAAAAATATACTAGAAGCAAATCTCTTGAAGGTTTGGTGATTAAACTAGGGTAAAATCCTAGTGACATGAAAGCAGCTGAGGAGATGATTAAAAAAAAGAATGTTGATATTCAAGCTCTAAGAAAGTATGTCAAATGTCCAACCACAGAGTACCCACAAACCAAAAAAATCACTCAGGTAGAGAAAGAGAATGTGTTCAAGTTGATAGTTGAAAAGAACATTCAAATTCAAAAAATGAAGATAGGCATGGAGGCACTTTTGAAATAAAAATAACAGTTGATAGCTACATGTACATAAACACAACAAACATTACAACAAATAGCAACAAGGCAGAAACACCCACTATAGATTCCTCTAAAAAGTTAGTGAAAGCTTTGGGATATTTATCATTAATGATCCAAGAAAATGAAATATTGTTAGCATCATTGAAAAGAATGGAGGAAAATAAGATCAAAGATGACAATGAATATTTAGCATAAGTGAAAAAACATTTCAAGCTTATGGCATAACATTAATGAAAAATATCACATTATTGTGGTCATCATTCCACATTATATTTGAGCAGGAGGAACTATTACAGAATGCCAAAGTAGTAGTTGAAAAAAAAAGTTTAAGTTGAACACAGGCCCGTAGAAACACACAAAATTAACAATATGATGAGCTCCAAGACTAAGGATGAGGTCAAAGAACTTCAAATTCAAGACAGAACATGCACAGTGATGGAAGTGAAAAGAGTTCTAAAAAATAACAACATGATGACACATATTGAAAACAAGTGCAAAGAGTTAGAACTACAAGTAAAGGGATTTAACAAAAAAATTAATTTGTTGCAGGAGAAAGGGCTTCCACCTTTGACAACTTCTGATGGAAAATTGATTCCATTGGAGAACTAAGGACCAGCTATGTAATATAGTTGCAACTACATCCAAATTCACCAAAGTGAGAGGAATAATAAGTGGAGAGGATTTCATGGAAGGGATGCAATATGACCTCTTCCTTTAGCATGAAATCCATTGTTTGTTTCTCAATAAACCAACTTTTCAAACATACATAGAAGTGGATGAAATATTTCAAAATATGGTAAATTTCTCTATTCCTAGTGAAGAAAGACGGGATAAACTGTTGGAGCTCATTGATTAAAATTAAATAGAAATCCTACAAATTAGGAGCAGTAAAATAGAAGAAGCATAAATGTGGCTATAGTCAACAACAACACTCCTCAAAGTGTGAACAACACGTCCAAATTAGTACATTATTTCTATCATTTAGTTCTATTTTTGAAAAATCTACATCTTCCAGTAGGTATTATTTTGTAATTAATTTTATTTGAATTCCAAGTTAGTTCAAAACAAACTCTATAAGTATTTTGTAAAAATAATTAGAATTGGTTGGATTATGTAAAAGGAAAATATCTTTTTTTTTTTTAAGATGTGGACTTTATTTTGAAGTAATCAATTCAAAAATATATAGGCAATGTTGTTTTAGGATTCTTGTGTGAAATAAATGGTGATGTTTTCCTCTCTGTCAATTTGTTTTTCCTTCTAAATTTTCACATGGATGTTCTTTCTTGATTGTTACAAGAAGATTATGAGCTGAATTTACTTACAGTACTCTACTATGGCTTGTTTAAAAAATCTTAGTGTTTTCCTTTTGAGATTAAATATAAAATTCATTTAAGTATTATTTATATTTAATTGATTCTCACCTTATATTCATCTTATCTATACCACTATAATTCATGAGATCTAGTAGTTTACCTACCTGTTACACAGTATTTTGTCACGCCTCCTGCACTTCCCTGTGACATACCCCAAAGTGCCCGAAACATGACCATTATGCAGTGTACTCATTCGTATATGCATCTTAGATCCTCCCTAATGACATTAATTGGAAAATTCCTTGAGCTTCCCCTGAAGGAAATAATTCTTAAACCCTAATTTGAGAATCATCACCCTTATGAGGCTAAAAACAACAATGATCACTTGTTTCACTATACCAGACCCACAATGGAATCGCTTTGTTTTCTCATATACCCGCGATGATCCCAGAAAGGAAATTTTCCAAAAGAGGATGAGAAGCTTCATGATCTAGAAGCTTCCATAGCAGCACGTTGGAGGTTTTTTGATGTAGTTGAGGTCGAATTCTCCCAACTTTGCCTCTTGGTCTTATCCCTATGAGCTAACTCCTTGATATGATGGCCTACTCCTATCTTTGGAGAGATCCTAACTCCCTTTCCCAACCTATATATTCATCTTCTCCCATTCCCAAATGGTTAGAGGTTGGTTAGTGTGTTAGTCTATGTCTATTTGCACCCTTATGCTAAGACTGTGCCTATATTCTACTCATTTGGCTTCAAGAAGGAGTGCTTGGAGAGACTAGCTTGGACTTGGATATTCATTCAAGGAGAGCCTATCAACATAAAGGTTTGGTTGTATGCTTCCCTTTATTTTCTATTAATATACGATTTCTGGTTCATTTTCCCTAAATGTGTATGATCATCTATCATTTAGTTTAACATTCCCTGATCATTTAAGTAGGTTACTTTTGAATATACTATTTGTATTTTCATATCTTGTTGTGTTTTGATCTCTTTTTCAGGTGCATAAATTTCGTGGGTAGTAGGATAGAGCCCATGACACAAGTGATTCAATATCTTCAACGAAGGAGATTGAGATAACATCAGAACGAGGTAGGCCATCTTCTTCTTCTCTCTTTTCAATTGTAACTTTGGTTACTAGGCCCACTCATTAGGCTAGAGGGATCATCTTAGTCCGTAGAGAGAATTCACCTATACAACAAAATGGCAACTCCACTGATGAAGCTGTAGCCCTTTCCATTCAATAATTTACCTTGAATTTGTGATGAGTTTGACTAACTGTCGATTTTTCAGCTTGTCTGCATCAGTATAGGTTTATACCATCACTGATTACTGCCTTAGGTGCTAAGTATGGATTGATTCTTGGAATATTTTTTGTTTTTTTCCCATATTCCTCACCCATTTTGGGTTTAGCTCTCACAGTTGCGATGGAATCACGAGTTTTTAGTTGTACAATCGTGATGGAAAAATTTTTCTTCATTGTTTGGTCGTGATGAAATCATCACTAATTTTGCTATAAAAAGTACTGATGATGACCCTGAACATGACAGGTTTCGCTATGAAGAGTAGCGATGATAACCCAATCATCATGAGTTTGGGTGTATAAATTAGTGTTGGTAACATGATCCCCCAAAGGATAGTTTTGGGCTAAAAGCCCATGTTTTGGTCAAATTTTGTAAGAAACCTGTAAAGACTCTACATTTTGTGGTCATGGGGCATGAAGGTGTCATGAGTCATAAAGAGTTCTTTACCCTGAGTTTTTAAAATTAAAGTCCAGTGTAAGAGATCTACCCATGGTCCACAAACCATGGGATTGTATAAAAAAGAGCTAAGCTCTAAGTAGTTTTAGAGACACACAAGATAAGAGAGTCATAGCTCTGAAGTAAGAAGTCTAAAGTTTCGGTCTTAGCATAGGTAGAGGCTCTACAGCTGAGTGCGCAGAGGCCTAGGGTGGAAGTCCACAGCTGAGTGCACAGATCCCTGCAGCTGTGTGTGCAAGGCAGATAGAGTCTGTAACTACTTGGAACTATCAATAAAGAAGAGTATTATGGAATTATGTGTGTTTGTTTCCGATTAATGCATCTTGTCATTTTATGTATGAATTCCCTTTTTAATTCTTATATGATGGGTGAATGAGTGCAATTACATTAGATAACTAAACGCAATTAAGGATATATATTTACATGGTGTTAACTGTGAGTATCTAATAATATAAGTAAGATTCTTAAGATAACTAGACAATCTGTGCAATACGTTGCCTTAGCAGTGTGAAAGTATCTAAAACAAAGGATAGGGTTGTGCAAAGGTCAACCGTACCCTTTCACGGAGGTATCGAAAGAAGGACTAGGGAATTAGGTAGATAGAGACCTAGAACTAAGTTACCTACGTGAAGGTAGGAATAGAAGGAATAAAATTACATCACAACCATCTCAAGGTGCAAAAACTTGGTTCCAACATCCCCCCATACTGCTTCGGGTGAGACTTCAGTCCGTGCTCCGTGGGTTGATGCTGAAAGGGCCAGTAGTGTAGGTATTTGTTTGGCTAACTAACGCTGAACCTGGGTTAGGCCCCCTTCAAGCCAACAAATTGTTCTGTTGCCAGGATTGGAATATACATAAGTGATGTGTGATGTCGTATCAATGGAATACAACTAAGAAAGAGATCAAAGATTGGTTGGATAAGAATATCCACAAATTCATGGTGCAGGAGAACAAAAGTCCACGATTAACAAAGGAACAGTGGTTGCATAGTGACCTATATATAGAAATACATGAAATATTTTTCTACTCCTTTCCGATTGAGCTGTATGAGTGGATCACAAAGCTTGCAGACAACCAAGGAAGGTGGAAACTTGACGGTCCTATTGTGTGGATCCCAGAGCTAGTACATAAATTGGAAGCATTTGAGGAGAAGATCACCCACACTGTCGATCATTGGTTTGATCATGTCATAGGAGGATTTGTGACTAAATTCATGGTCGACACCTTAGTCAGATATAGCGAGGTGAAGTGACGTTTTTTCAAAGGACCGCAAGGTAAGTACGTGAAATCATTGAATACCTGGATTAAAATGATATTGTGCAAAAAATGGGTTATGCATCTACCTTGATGTTCGGAGCTATGTGAAGTGGAAAAGCTTATAGGAATGAAAGAAAAAAGGGTCATGAATATAGTCCATTGATTTCACCTCCATGAAGTGATGAAGAAGGGATAGTGTAGGTTTCTTCTTGAAGTGTTATTCAGTTAATAAGACAAGGATTCCCGCGAATACCACCTCCAACTTCACCACCATCACCTGTGACTTCACCTGTACCACCTCCACCTACACCATAGCTCAGTATGGAAAATTTAGTGAAGCTGCCTTTGTTCAAAGGCTTGGGGAATGAAGACCTGGACCAATTTTGGTTCGTTGTAAAAGTTGTATGAGAAGCTCAGGGCGTTATAGATGATAACATGAAGAAGGAAACCTTGGTTAGTGCTCTACAGGATCGTGCGCTAACCTGGTACATTAAGTACTCTAATGATAACCTGAATGTTGGAGTGGCAGAAATCCAGATCATGTTGAACAAAAAATTCAGTAGGCCTAAATATAAAGCACAGTCTATTGTGGGGTTCAAGGAGATCGCGATGCAACTAGGTGAGACACCTTGGGAATTAGATCAGAGGTTGAAGTGTAAGATCCATGAAGCTAATATGAACTTGGTGGATGAGCAACATCGTGAATGGTTTGTGGCTTCACTACTGCCACACTTAAGGGTTGTGTTGTCACAATAGAAGATACTGAATCAGGCAGAGGCCTTGGAGATTGTAATGAGACTAAATGAAACCCTGATGCAAGATCCAAATCTAGGGGTTCAACAAATCCATGCACAATTGAAAAATCTTTTCCTTGAGATGCAAAGTTTGAAGCAGGACAAAACAATTTGACCAGAGGTGCATGAAGAGGTATGGTTTCTGAAATGCAAGAGTTAGGGACATGGAAAATACCATTGTCCGGTCTTTCTGAACTATATTGCAGGAGGAGGACCAATGCCTCTAAGGCTAGAAGCTCAAGCAGGATCGAGTGTGGGGCCTGCGTTGTGGTGCACTATATGTCAGATAGTAGGAAAGAATGCCACAAATAATTGTCATTTATTGCAAAAGTTTGTATAGACACTGCAACAATTATTCTGCAACTTCTGTAGGTCGGTAGGGCATGATGAGCGTAACTGCAGAAATTACAAATTGATGATTGATAGAATGCCTGCCTATAGGTTCCAGGCCGAAACACCCCCCCGACCAAAACACGGGGATGGCATGAATAGGATTTCAGGGGCGCAGATGAGGCCAAGGTGGAGGAGGACCTAGCAGAGGTTAGGGACAGTTGATCTGCTACAATTGTGGAGGACTAGGACAATATGCCCGTGATTTCACTAATCCAACACATCCATCATGCAAGTATTGCACTCTGTTTGATCATGAAATAGAATATTATCCTATGCTAATAGGTAGGATATGTGATAAAGGGGCACTACCACCTCCGCCGACTCAGAACCTACAAATGATGGGGTCTAAGCTGTGCGAAGAGGATCCAAACATGAATATAGTGCTCTAAAGTGGAATCACAATAGGAGATGACAAGGGGAAACAACCGAAAGATAGTACATAGGTTTTCAAAGCTCCAACAAAGGAGGTTGAATTCGATCTGGAGCCCACACGTGAAACCTCCATGGAAGCGAAGAAGAGCTTAATTGAGGCCTCCACCTCAAGGAGGAAGGATAAGCCTGATTAGGAGATGGACCCTTCTATGCTCATAACTTTCTTAGATACATGTATAAATTTACTACACGATAGTAAGGCTATGAAGGGGTTACAAAATATCATAAACAAATGTGCTAGAAATTCTCCGGGTGAGCCACATGTAGTGCAAAAGATTGGCAAGCATAAAGAAAGAATGGGATGGGAGATGAGACTGACCACGCAGATTGGAGAGTATGAGATGGATCAGGTTATATTGGACATAGGGTCAGACAAGAACGTCCTACCAAAATAGACTTGGGAACGAATGGGGAGATCCATGTTGTAATGGTCTTCGATTCAGCTAAGGATGGAAAATCAGTAGAAGATCATCCCCATGGGGTGACTGCAGGGGGTGATCATCGATATTGAAGTTGCAAGCGCGTTGGATGAATTTGAGGTAATAGAAATTATGGATGATAGCAACCCCTATCCTACGCTCCTTGGAATTGATTGGGCTACCGATATGAACGAGGTGATCAACTTAAAGAAGAAAAATATGATATTTGAGAAGAAATCGCTACACGTAATTGTACCCCTAGATCCTGCTAAAGGTTCGCGTTATACTGAACCAATGCATAATTATGAGAGTGATGAAGATTTAGACTATATCTATAAGATAACAGTGCGAGACCAAGATTGGATGAATCCCACCATGGATGGATGAATTACATGGGATTGTGAGAGTTCCTATACCTTGGACTCTGATGAAGAACTAGAGCACTGGCAGAATTGGCTACATGAGATGACTAACTAAGCTGCAACATGATGACCCAGTCGATGCACTGTGTGTCATTAAAGGTAATAAATCTACCTACTTATGATGGCTTGAATGATCTAGATATTTTTTTGGATGCATTTGAGAGGGAGGTACCAAAAAAGCAGTGCTTCCAGGCATTTGACTGGGCACTGCGCGCTACGCTGGCAAGGTGGTGGGGTATACACAAGGGAAACTTTGATGATTGGTGTAAATGTAGGAGAATGATGAGGACATGATTTGTGAAGTCGAATATGTGAATGATATACAAGTATGATGGGTAGGATGATCCGTAGTGCATCTGACCAAATGGGCGCAGGCTTATGGAGAGAAGCCCCAACCTGAATGGGTGCACTTATTCTGTCACACCCTGGATGTTGTCCCGATAAATTGGTATGTAGAAATAGGGCTTCCCCATGGTATAGGTGAATGGGATATCCTGTACAAAGGATTCATAACGAAATTTAGTTTTGAAGATGGGTTTGACAGTATTGATGAAGCGCTACAAGAAGTGAAAGCAACAATCTTTAGGATACCACAAGATCTTGTAGACCTAATTCATCTTGAGTGGACTACTCAGCCGAGTCACACACTAGAATGCTATAATATTACCATTAAAGAAGAGGATGAGGATCCGCAAAGATTAACATCTCGGAAACAGAGGGTCACCACGAGGTTGAAGGTCCATAGGTTGAGAATCTTGATATAACCGCGCTGCTAAAAATGAAACAGGTAAACATTGGTATAGAGGTAGAGCCCAAATTCACAAAGGTTGGAGATTACTAGGATGACACAATGGTGGATAAGGTCACTGAATTGCTCTGCGAATACCAATATTTATTCCCTACCAACTTTACCGATCTAAAAGGGATAATCAAAGACCTAGGGGTTATGGAGATCATGTTGAAGCACATCACAAAGCTGGTTAAGCAAAGGCCTTACCACCTCAATCCGAAGTGTAAGGAAAAGGTCCTCTTAGAGCTAGACAAGATGCTCACGCCATAAATTATTGGGCTTGCGGAAGAATCTGACTGGGTAAGCCCAATGGTGGTATAGGAGAAGAAGTAGAAGGATGAAATAAGGATATGCATGGATCTCAGAAAGCTAAATGACACTTGCATAGATGATCCTTTCCCGACTCCATTCATTGATGAAGTGTTGGAAAATGTAGGTGGCAACGAAGCATATTCCTTCACTGATGGGTTCTCAGGGTACCACCAAATCAAAATCGTGTTGGAGGATAGGAGCAAGAAAACCTTTGTGACTGAGTGGGGGTGTTTTCAGTACATTGTAATGACGTTTGGATTGAAGAATGTGCCTACAATTTTCTCGTGCATAGTCATTATTATGTTCAAGGAGTTTATTCATAAGTTCTTGGAAGTATACTTTGATGATTGGACCATGTTTGGGTTGGTGAATCACCATGTAGCAAGCTTGCACCTGAGGCTGGATACTTATTGAAGATATCAGATCATGCTCAATCTAAAGAAATCTCTGTTTTGTGTTCCCTTTGGGACCCTGCTGGGTCATGTGGTTTGCAGACAAGGACTGATGGTATATCCCGCAAAGATCACAGTGATACTGAACTTGGAAGCACAAAGAAGTGTGAAACTGCTGTGTGCTACCTTAGGGTACCCGAGATATTATAGTAAGTTTATCAAAGGCTATGCCCAAATCACCGCGCCTATGGAAAAACTATTGAAGAAGGATGTCACATTCTATTGAAATGAGGACTGTAAGAAGAGCTTGGATGTTTTGAAAGAAAATATGGTCACTACACTGATCCTAGTCTTTCTGGATTGGAAGAAGGAGTTTCATGTACATGTCGATGCATCGTGTATAACATTGGGAGCAGTACTGACACATGCTGGTGGAGAAGACTTGGACCATCATATCGCATTTGCAAGTAGAAGGTTATCCAAGGAAGAGAAGAACTATTCCACTACTCAGCGCGAAGGGTTAGCTATGGTATATGTGCTCTAGAAGTTTAGGCACTACTTGATGGGAGGCCATTTTAAGATTTATATAAATCACTTCGTGCTAAAGTACCTGGTCAATAAGCCTGTGTTGAGGTAGAGAATTTGCAAGTGGCTGTTATTGTTCTAGGAATATTATTTTGAGGTTACTATGAAGCCTGGATGACTGAATGTGGGACCAGACCATATGTCGCACATCGAAATAGGGGAAAAGCCCACTAATTTGGAGGATGGGTTACCTGATGTGCAACTATTGACAATGCAAGTCATGGATGGCCATTTTGAGGATATAATACACTTCCTAATGATAGGAACTACCTCGAAAGGATACACTGTCTAGTAGAAGAAAGAATTAGTGGTGCACGTGGCAGATTTCTATGTCATTGCTAGGAATCTATACAAAATGGGGTCTGACGAGATATTGCAACAATATGTATCTGAGTTTGAAAGAAGTAGCATCCTCACTAACGCTCATGGGGGCACCGCAGGAGGACATTATGTAGGGAGAGCGACTGCGTAGAAGATTCTATGCATAGGGTTGTGGTGGCCAACCCTCGATCAGGACTCAAAACTGTATTGCAAGGCCTATGATGTGTGTTAAAGGATTGAAAGGCCATTATGGAGGGATGAGATGCCTTTGAATCCACAGATGACATTGCAACCCTTTGCGAAGTGGGCAATAGATTTTGTGCGACCCATTTAGGCCTAAGGTAAGACGAGGGCATGGTACATTATCACCGTGATGGATTATTTAACTCGATGGGAAAAAGCACAACCTGTGAAGGATTGCACAGGCATGAATGATGCAAAGTTACTCTTTGAGCATGTACTGACGCAATTTGGCTTTCCAAAGATCTTGATGAGTGATCGTAGTATGCACTTTCTGAATGAGACGATCAGCACGCTAATAGAGGAATTTCAGGTATATCACTAGAAGAGCATGCCCTATCACCCGTAGGCTAATGGAACAATGGAAGCCTTCAATAAAGTGTTGGAGAATGCACTGACCAAGGTTTGCAATGATCAGCAAAATGATTGGTACCTATGCGTACCTGCAGCACTATGGGCTTATTGAACAACATGTAAGAAGTTGACTAGACAAACTCCCTTTAGGCTAGTCTATGGCATTGAAGCGGTAATGCCTATGGAATATATTCTGCCTAGTCTATGCATATCAGTGCTCATAGATATGATGGATCGTGAAGCGTTGGAGGAAAGGCTCGGAAAACTATATGAGCTTGATGAGGAGAGATTTATGGCTGGATTTCACCAATAGGTCCAAAAGCAATGCAAAAAAGCATGGCATGATCGACACATTAAGCTACACACCTTTAAGGTAAATGACCTATATTTTTTATATGATAGAAATTTTGATAAATTTCCAGGAAAATTCAGGATGCACTAGTTAGGACCCTATGCCATTAAGGAAATCACCGACAGAGGAGTGGTACAGTTGGTCAAATTGAATGGAGATCCCTTCCCAAGAAAGGTGAATGGCAATCAATTGAAGCCATACACCAGTAGTTCGGCCATGTGAATAGATGAAGGTAGCATAGTCTTAGCACTCTAGGCAACTGAAAGGAGGCGTGGGACTGTAAACTACACTACCTGAGTTGGGAAGATGCATGATTGGAGGATTGTGCAAAGCAAGGAAGTGTCACAGGGTTTGCGACAACGTGAAGGGAGTTGCACTACCTAGGAAGAAATCGTGCAAGTTGGACGGAAAGTGATCGTTAAGGTCAATGTTCATGATTTGATGGTTGAAATGTGGCCAAATGGAGTGGGTGACTGACATTTAAGATGAAATTTATGGCTAAGATCGTTGAAAATATACTACGAATCCAGTATTAATGAATTGAATTTGGGGGGAATAGCCGGATTTGAATTCAAAATTCCCTATAAATTACAAGTGGTTGTCTAGCGAAGAACAATTAGCATTTTGAGAATTGAGTTGTTGAGATTTCGGGCACTCATGAACTAATAATTCTTCGAAGCTTTGAAAGAGACTCTAGCATTTGGAAACTTACCAAAGACATCGTGAGTACTGTTGGAGAGCGTTATGTTGGCACCCACAAAAACTATAAATACCGAAGAAATAGTAGAGGAGCAGGTGCTAGAAGTTGATATGGAGGCAAAGGAAGCCACTCCAGTAGTGACCGAAGTATTGTGAGAGGTCCCTAAATCACTGAGAACATCGAGGCCTAAGCCGACCCCAACCAAGGAAACCATGAAGGACAAGAAGGGCAAGCATCCTTCTATATCGGTGAGTGCATCACCAAGGAGAAAACCACCAAAACCCCCTACACAGGAGAAGGGAAAAGCTATAAATTTGGAGTCAGGGGAGGAAGACATTGAACACATCTCTATGGATGATGAGGATGTGGGAGTTGAAGTAGAGGAGGCTGAAACCCAGGGTGCGGACCCTATTACTTGGTTGCCGGAGTATGTCCCTTTGTGCAAGCCCAAGACCAAGGTGCCAAAGGACATCGATGAGAGTAATACTCCCCTGCAAACCCCTCTACTGCCGGATGAAATTGTTTTCGACGGACTGTGCTTGGCACAAGTGCCGCTGATGAAACTTGAAGACTGGGACTTGGCCGATCACGAGAAGTTCCCACACCTGGTGACTGAGTAATTGATGCGTCGTATCATTGATACAAACTCTGGAATGAGCACATTAGAGCCACAGAGGTGGCTCAAAGAAGTAGACAAGGCAGGGTTCCTCAACCTGCTTTGGGTGCCACACTACAACTGCACCTTGGTGACAATTTTGGTCATCAAGCAGTTGCTTTGCTTGGTGCATGATAGGTGTATGTGGCTAGAGGAGCTCATACCCATCACAGATAGGTTGATTCACAGGATAACATGATTGCTGTATATAGGCAAGAATCCAACCATGATATTTGGTGGAAAAGGTGGCAAATAGGCTCTCATGGAGTCTATGAAGGAAAAAATTAAGTTGGTGAAGAAGTTGCACGGATACGCTATATCCAACATAAATGACCTTGCTGTGAAGGTCGCGACACAAATCCTTGCAGGGAAGGTGATGAGGAAGTGTCGCCCGGATGAGGTGTCAGTACCTATCATTGCGCTAGTAGCCCAGTGCACTGAAGGAGTCCAGTTCAACTGGTTGGACTACCTTCATGGAGAGTTCCTAGTAAACTTCCATGAAAAACAAGAGCTCAACAAGACATTCCACTACACATGGCTCTTACTGTCAATTGTATTGGTAGCATGGGAGCTTCTGGAGGACAGCTAGTTCCCTTTAGTTGTGCCAGACCTCCTAGAAGTAGCGAAGTATGCTTCGCTGTGGGTGACCAAGGATGTGAAATGAGTTAGGGACAACAAGATCTTTTGGATCTTGATGGAGATGAACATCTTGATGGCCATCAATCGCAAGCTGCAATTTTCACCTACAGTGTATGCCAACCTATAGGGCTACGCTGAATTTAACGCAAACTTCCATTGAGTATCCATTAGGGTGCAGAAGGGCCCTATGTAGAAGTGGTATGACTTACATTATCTGTTAATTGATGATGCCATTGACGCAGTGCTTAGTTAATGGCTGGCAGAGTGGCACATTACCACAGACTTGGCAGTGGGTGGGAGCAAGTTCACCGCGCAGAAGAAGAAGGAGGAGGCGAAGCTTAAGATGGCACAGTTGGCTGAAAAGAGGAAAAAGGAGGCTATTGATAAGGCCTGGGTGGAGCACGAGGCCGTGCAACAGACAGGGAAGAAGATAGGTGGGACAGAGCAGGGCTCTTACAAAGGCACGAGGTCACTTTCACCTGAGATAGAAGAGGAGAATGAACAGAACGATGCAGACCCTTAGGAGACATCCATCCACATCAAGTGCCCAAAGAGCTGGAGAAGGAAGGGTCTAGGAAGAAATCGAAGGCCACGAAGACCTCACTGGACCCCATCACATTAACAGAGAGCGACTTGCATGATATCGCTGACACAATAAGGGATGTCACTATGGAGGCCCTACAACAATTTGAACAGTAGCAGTAGATCATCCTGGAGGCTATCCAGACAGTGTTGTAGGAGTTGTAGACTAGCATGTCGTAGGCTAGCAGGGTGTCTACCAGCTTGGCCATTGGCACTTCAGAGGCTGCCGAGGTGAAGGCCTCCAATGCAATAGTGTTGCCTGATGGAGCACTGACCACAAATAATGAGGCTGAGAGGCCCACTGTCAGTGCCCTAAAGGGAGTAGGGTTGAACCTAGCAGTGATCCCATGTGAAGTGCTCCACCTCTTGCAGGATGGAGTGATTGCAAAGCTAAGGGCCCATGAGTACCATGCCCTCTAGGTGATTAGTGAACAATGGATCAAAAATGAGAAGATGACCCTACAAAGAAATGTTGCCATTACCAATGAGACTGAGGCAACCAATCAAAGGAAGCACATTATGCAGTTTATCAAGGAAGCGTACCAAATGGTGCTAGAGTTGGCCATTCCGAAGGAGGATCCAGTCAGGGTATGCATCTATAAATTGGCCACAAGGGTTCGCAACACTTGTACTGAGATAGAATGGGTTCAATTGGAGTTGAACCTACAAATTACAAAGTTACAGTTGAGGGTACAACCTTCAACTTAGCAAGAAGTGAAGGAACAGCGAGCGACTGCTATCATAGAAGCAATATCAGTGGTGGATAGTGCAGTAGCAGACTACACACAATTGTTTGAATAGTCATTTGAGGTCTTGACTAGTTTGCAGGAGGAACCCAATGTACAACGGCTAGAGATAGAGCGCCCGAGCTACAACAATGCTATGATGAAGTTAAGGGCAAAATGCGAACCATCGCGCTAACACAAAGACTAGCCAAGCTGCAGGAGGCCAAGCAACTGAAGGAACAAGTGGATGTGGCGCTACATAAGAAACCAGTGCTGAAGGCAAGACTGAAGCCATAGCTCGATGAGGCTTACGTAGTCACAAAATCTATCAAAGGCAAGCTTTCAACTCTGCAAGTGACACAAAAAAAGCTTTAGGCTGACAACGCAGGAGTAATGACCGAGTAGATGGTGGAAGACATGAAGTAGGCGGTCGCATAGTGCACAACTGAGGTTTCGGTCATACGAGTCAAGTTGGAAGGGCTCTATACAAAGATCTATATGCCTACCGAGTGACTCGATGGTGAGTTACAATGTTTGTGTTGGGGGTCTGTTGGGAACGGGATCCCCCAAAGGACAGTTTTGGGGCTAAAAGCGCATGTTTTGGTCAAATTTTATAAGAAACTTGTAAAGACTTTGCATTTTGTGGTCATGGAGTGCAAAGGTGTCATGAGTCATAAAGGGTTGTCTGCCCTTAGTTTTGTAAAGTAACGTCGGCTATAAGAGATCTACCCATGGTCCGTGGACCATGGGATTGTATAAAAAAGAGCTAAGCTCTAAGTAGTTTTGGAGACACACAAGATAAGAGAGTCATATCTTTGAAGTAAGAATTCTAAGTTTTGGGTCGTAGCGCAGGTAGAGGTTTTGCAGCTTAGTGCGTAGAGGCCTAGGGTGGAAGTCCACAATTGAGTGCGCGGACCCTTGCAGTTGTGTGCACAGGGTGGATAGAGTCTATAATTACTTGGAACTGTCAATAAAGAAGAGTATTTTGCAATTTTGTGTCTTTGTTTCCAATTAATGGATCTTGTCATTTTATGTATGAATTCCCTTTTTAATGCTTATATGATGTGTGAATGAATGCAATTACATTGGATAATTGAAAACAATTAAGGATATCTGTTTACGCAGTGTTAACTATGAGTCTCTAATAAGATAAGTAAGATTCTTAAGATAACTGGACAATTTGTGCAATATGCTGCCTTAGCAATGCAAAAGTATCTAAACTAAAGGATAGGGCTACGCGAAGGTCAGCCGTACCCTTTCTCAGAGGTATCGAAGGAAGGACAAAGGGGTTAGGTAGATAGAGCCCTAGAGCTAAGTTACATGCATGAAGATAGGAACAGAAGGAATAAAATGACATCACGACCATCTTAGGGTGTGGAAACTTGGTTTCAGCATCCCCCCATACTACCTTAGTTGAGACTTCAGTTCACACTCTGTTGGTTGATGCTAAAAGGGCTAGTAGTGTAGGGATTTGTTTGGCTAACTAACATTGAACTTGGGTCAGGCCCCCTTCAAGTCAACAAGTAGCAATGATCCTTGAATGTGAGAATTGTTAAGGTTTCTTCTTTATAATCTAGTGTGTCTTGGCCCCTGAGGTCTTTCCCTATCCAGTATGCTTGGATTTGTAAGTTTTTGATTGATTTTATTAATTAATTTGTAAAATTTTCCTCATTGGCTTTGAAGTGAAATCTGATTGAATTCTAGGGTTTCTAGTCAATTGGGCATCACTTGCTGCTTGTCAGTGTCATTGAGATATTTTTTTTGCTGATTGGTTGAGTGTTTTTTTTTCTATGGAAATCATTGAAAACATCGTTTTGCATTTGTTTTAGCTTATATTTCGAAAATTACTTTTTGTGAAAATGCATTAGATTAGTTGCATTGAAAAGTTATTTTTTGAGATTCATCATTGAAAATAGATCACATTTTTTGGTGTTTGAAAGGTAAACACCGTATTAGGTGCATCAAATCATTCAAAATGAAAAGAAAAGAATAATTCATATAAGTGCATCTTAGTAAATTTGAAATCATTTTTCTTATGAAAAGTTGCATTTAGGATAGTGAAAATCATTTTTACTTTTGGCATTGCATTTAGAAGACGAAAGTGAAAGAAATTTTCATTTTCATTGAGTTGATCACATTTTCCTTTGCTCATTGCATTTAATTACATTGATTGAATCAAAGTGAAAAGAAAAATCATTATTGCATGTTAGTGAAGGAAAAATATTTTCATTTCTTATAGGATCACATCTTGTCATTGTATTTAGTGAAATGAAAGATTAGATTTCATTTTCATATTTTTCATTGTGAAAGTTAGTGGAAGGAATTTTGCATGATGCATTTTGTTTGATGCATTATTTAATGCAATTTCTTCCCTTGTTTAGTCTAGCTTTAATAGAAACAAAAAGTTTTTATTTTCTCATATAGTTGCATCATAGGTGTTTAGGTGACATCGTTAAGGCATTGAAACTGAAACATAATTTCAAGATCAATTTCAAAATCTATCAATTAATCTAAGAAGCATTTGAAATATTAATGCTCATACTTAGTGGTCTAGGCTAGAGACGTGTTCTAGCATCAATAAAACTCAACAACTGTCATTCGGAATACTCTTGCATTAGACAACACTAGCACAAACTTTTGCTTCCCATACCGTTGAGTATATAAAGGGAGACACTCCTAGGTTACAAACCTTTATCAATAGTAAGCTGAGTCTGCCACCCTGTAAAAGTGATACACCAAAAACAACATTCAGGGAGATTGCCTACATGTACGTCAAGTCCTTAGTAAATTTATTTGCTAAGGCATATATTGCAGTTCACAGTTACTTGGTAATCCCTTTTGCCTAGAGTATCCTAAGTAGTCATTTCGATCTTTTATAACTACTTAAACTTGAAAATATCATCAAGTACTTGTCCTTTCAATCTCACTAAACCAATAAAAGTGACTAGAGTCACCTTTTTGTCCTTTTCTCGAATCTTAAAACATGAAAACACAAAGTTTTTGTTTCAAATTTTAAAATTAAATGACTGCAAAGCAACATCCTTCCTGTGGAAATAATCCTTAGCATATCTTAGGTTGATACCAATGGCAATATTTCCTGAGTCTACCAATCAAGGAAACCCCTTTGACGGGAATCCTAGTCCTTTTCTTTCTTTCAGAAATATTGGTGTTCCCTATATGGCAACATTGCCCCTTTCTAGATTGAACATGGGTCTGCCAGTTTGGTTATTTTCAACCTTGGTGATTCAGAGTGTCCAAACTTCTTTTCAACCAAGTTCTCCTCCACCTAAACAACATCAACCTCATGTTTATGCTAAAGTTGACCCCTCAAATTCTTCTCCTATTTCTTCATCCCATTCTTCATCTTTGTCTGGTGAAAGTATTGATTGTAGTAACCAGGAAGCTAAGAAGAAGAAGAAGAGGATGATGATGAAGAAGAAAAATAAGAAAGGGGGAAACCAAGCAACCATTTCTATCGATACAACTAACGAAGAGAAATATTCCAACCAGCCCTGGAAAGTAAAATGACCTTGTATGTTATGTAAGGGTGACCACTTTCTTCGTAATTGCCCTAGTATTCCCAAGGTCTTAGAAGTGTGGTCCATAGGTTCACATCGACCTTTGTCATTGGCCTCTGTCGATCATGCTGGTTGTAAAAATTCAACTAGTAATGGTAAAGCTCAAGGGAAAAATGGAAAAGTCAAATTTCCCTATAATCTATATGAAGGTAATCATCTCATTCACCTTTTTCCTATTATGGATGAAGCTTCTAAAGATTTGGAAAGCCTTATAACTTCTCAACCTTGTCTTCTAACTAGGTATCGAAAGCTTTCCCCTGATACTTGACTAGTTTATCTAGTGATTGATGAAAAGTCATCTTTGGTCAACCTCCCTCTCTCTGAAAGGGAGTCCCATGAGTCTATTCTTGAACAACCATTGGTTGAGAAACTAGTAGACTTGACCCCACCTTAAGTTAACCATACCTTTCCATTAGAGAGTGAATCTCATACTGCTCAAGTTCTTTTGGTTTCTTCAGTTTCAAATGAACTGTAGGGAACTCCTCCAATTCCTGAGGTACATGAGAGTAGTTCTCCTATTCCCATAGAACAAGAGGGTAACTCTCACATTCCTACGACACCACTTCCAAGTAGTTTAGTCACTTGTTTTGATTGGAGTTGACTGGTACGATATTGCCTTCCATCTTATATGCCTTTCTAGATTACAATATAGGCCTACCATCTGGTCGTACCTAGAACAATTATAGATGAGGACACATTTGTTAGCGTTCTGTCCTCAACTACTTGGAAAGATTTAGGTTCTCCTTTGCTTGTCCCCATCACTCAAATTCTGTTATATTTTAACAGAATAACTAGTCAACCGTTAGGGATCCTTCCTAAGTTACTTATTACTTTGGGAGGAAAGACTATATATATAGATTTCATGGTTGTCCAAGGCCCATTGGATTTTAATCTACTCCTTGGCTGTGACTATGTTTATGTCATGGGAGATATTTTTTCCTCCCTCTTTTGAGTGATGTGTTTCCCGCATGAAGGAATCATTGTGATCATTGATCATCTTACAATTCATTGGTCATGAACCATCTCCTCATCAACCATCATCCCTCAATGGTTCTTATGTGCAAGTGGTATCACCCTCGCCATAGGTTAATTACGTGGCCACCTGTTCCATGCCCACATCTACTGATCATCTAGTAGATGATGTTGTACATCATGTACTGGGGGCATTGGAGCCCAAGTTTTAATTTGGATCCTTGGAAATGTATCACTTCCATAGTGTTGTTCTCCCATCTGATGAGAAACTCTTGGAAGCCATGGCCTCTTTTGGTCTGTGATCCAAGATTTGGAGCAGAGTTACTTGTCTTGTGTCAAGGTCCTTAAAAACTTAAACAAAGGGTATGGAGCATAGTTCCCTTTCTTGTGTCAAGATCGTTAAAAAATGAAGCAAGGTATCATGAGCATGGTTTTTTTCTTATGTCAAGCTTATTAAAAAATGAAACAAATCCCCTCCCATTTTGAGTCTTTGGTTAGATCTTGTAAAATCCCAATTGAGTCTTTCACTTGATCTCGTAAGTAAACCTTCATTCCATCGAACTATTAGTAACCAGTAGTCTACTTAGGTGAATGAAATGAATCTTGGGGGGCATGTACCTCGAATTGAGTCTTCATGATATGGGCATGCAAACTTATCTCAAGCATATTTTATCTTTGTTTCAAGCCTGTGTAAAAATGAAACCAAATCCAAGCATAGTTTTCTCTCATTTTTCAAGTTTGTGAAAAATGAAACCATCCTCAAGTATACTCAAGCATAGTATCCCATGTTTCAATCTTGTGTAAAAATGAAACCATTCCCATTTTACATCTCGTGATTGTGATTTTTATCAGCCTGTCTTTGCCAAATGAGCCTTGGTTCTTTCATTCCATCATCATCATCTCTTTGGCCGATCATATGCTTTCACTTGGTTTTTTAACCCTTGCTTGAAGAACATCTATGATGAGTGGTCTTATTAGCCAGCCTCTTGACCATTACATGTTTTGAGCAATTCCATCATGACCAAAACTAGTTACTATCCTTTTATATGATTCGTTATTTCAGGAAGAGTCATCTTTCAGGTCTTTTCTGACTCTCGAAAAATGAAAATATTGCTGAGTACTTGTCATTTCGAACTCATAAAAGTAAATGAATTGATGTCGTCTCAGTATATGTTTACCCTTTTTCGGGCTGAGATTGACTATTTATGAAAAAGCTACACCTTGTTCGACATGGTCAAGAGGTTCTCTAAAATATTATTTTCTACCTTTCTGGGTTCGAGGGACAAATTATGAAAAGGGACATGATGAAGTTTTCTTTTTCGTCTCTTTTTCAAACTCTTTAAATATGGAAAAGATACCAAGTTATTCTGACATCGAACTTGTTAAATTTTTATGATGAAAGACTCGTCACCATGATGAGGCCGAATTTCTCCTTCCCAGGACATGTAAAACTTACTAGGATGGATTCACCCAAAGGGTGAACTTATAAAACAAGCATATGGTATCCTCTTAACGCTTGTGTAAAAATAAAGATGTACTCACTAGAAATAGTGGGCAAAAGTGAAAGTGAAACATTTCTTGTATAGGCAACATCTCGTTCTTGAACATAACACTAATCCATTTCTTGTGTCGAGTTTGGGACATCCTCACTTAGTCACTTGTCCTTCCATGTTTGGGCAATCCATTTTTCCTCTCATTTGATTATTCCACTTCATCATTATGACCCTTGGTCCTATTTTGAGTCAAATGTTGTCACACTCCAGATTCGTGTCACCAATATGTTCAGGAGAAGACCTATAGTCATTCTATTACCTATACATTCTCAAACTCTTTGTTATAGTATTGAACCCTAATCATTTCATTCCACTTTATTCCTTGTTTCATGTCGATGATGGGAGACTCATTATGAATCTCCTTTGATGGGTCACTTCCTGTTGACTTCAGCTCATTATCTAGTAAGATGACTTAGAAGCTCCCTTTCAGTACCTTAGAGCTTGCACGTGTTAATGGCAAGTTTTTCACATCCGATGATAGGTTTCCGTCATTGAACTTTGTCTGGATGATTCCACGAGTGTTCAAATTCAACTTCATTATAAAATTCATGAATTGTACTATCATACCTTGAGAGAAATTTTCATTGTTGGTGGGTTCTCTCATGCATGTTAACAATCCACATCATTGACTGATAATCAGGTGGTTTTCTAGCATGTTCGACTTCGACACATTCATTTGCATGTTAGAATTTGTACTTTGATTAGGTTTGATGGAGCACAAGACCTTGAGTCTTGTCTGATATGACTTAGGATGTGTGGAGTTATATATTATTCATGATTTTACACATGTTTCTTCTATATGGATGGTTGTGAGCATACCGTGGGACTTTACATTTATGATGATCCTTTTATATCAGTTCGTTGCATCCATACTTGGGATATTAGATTACAAATGATCCTTCTGTATTGGATGGCTATGCCCATGCCATGGATCCTTTCATATAGTCCTTACTATATTCCATACTGTGGATTCATGTTTTGACATCAGATATATATATGTATATGCATCCTTGATTTGTAGGTCTACTAACAATGTTTTTCCTCGTCCTTGCAAAAGCTTGTAAAGCATCTCAACCATTACTCCCTATTCTAACTTCATGCTTTAGGGGAAATCTGTTATAGAGTATTTTGTCAAGCCTCTTGCACTTCCCTACGAAATACCTTGAAGTGCCTGAAACATGACCATTATGTAGTGTACTCATTCATATATGTAGCTTAGATCCTCCCTAAAGACATTAATTCGAAAATGCCTTGAGCTTCCCTTGAAGGAAATAACTCTTAAACCCTAATTTGAGAATCATCACACTTATGAGGTTAAAAACAATGATGATCGCTTGTTGCACTATACCAAGCCCATGATGGCATCTCTTTGTTTTCTCATACACCTCCGATGATCCCAAAAAGGCAATTTTCGTAAAGAGGATGAGAAGCTTCATGATCTAGAAGTTTCCAGAGCGGTGAGCTGGAGGCTTTTTGGCATAGATGAGGTCAAATTCTCCCAAGTTGGCCTCTTGGTCTTATCCATATGAGATACCTCCTTGAGATGAGGGCCTACTCATATCTTTGGAGAGATCATAACTCTCGTCCCTAGCCTATATATTCATCTTATCCCATTCCCAAATGGTTAGAGGTTGGTTGGTGTTGGTCTATGTCTATTTATACTCTTATGATAACATTGTGCCTATATGCTACTCATTGAGCTTGGGGAAGGAGTGCTTGGAGAGATTAGCTTGGACTTGGAGATTCATTCAGGAGAGCCTATCAACATAAAGGCTTGTTTTTATGCTTCTATTTATTTTCTATTAATATACCACTGTTGGTTTATTTTCCCTAAATGTGTATGCTTATGTTTTTGGAAATAATACTCAGAGAGGGGGGTGAATTAGTATTAGTCAAATCAATACATTTTTCTTTTCATACTCTAATTTATATACGCTACTTCAATGAAGGTAACTCATGTGTACGTGCAACTGTATTTAAGGCAACCAGCGTATATCCAATAAACTTATGATTCAGTTAATTCATTATATGTTGATCTTTAATCAGTGCATTAGTACTTCATTAACCATATAAATAGTAACCATGTGTAGTAATAATAGAACAAACCATCACACATAAGAAACACACATGAACACCAAGATTTAAGGTGGAAACCTAATGCGGGGCAAAATCCACTTGCTTTTGTCTTCTTTTAATATAAGAAAAACCTATTTATAATATTGTACTGGTGCTGACTCAAACTAGTATCTAGGCACCCACCTGCAAAAGGCTACAACCTTCTCGTTATCTAGCTTCTACTGGAAGGGAGCTACAACCCCCTAGCTCTTGCACTAGATGACCTATTTGCTAGTATATATACATTGACCTATAGAAGGCTCCAACCTTCACTCATTTTCCAGCTGCATTGGAAGGGAGCTCCAACTCCCTGGCTCTTGTACTAGCTGATCCATTTACTAGGATGTAGGCGCTAGCCTACTGAAGGCTCAACCTTTACTCATTTTCCAGCGGCTACTGGAAGGGAGCTCCAACCCTCTAGCTCTTGTATTAGTTGATATGTTTACCAGTATGTAGGCACCAACCTACAGAATACTACAACCTTCTCTCTTCCTCCAGGGACCATGTTTCAGTAATTTTCAGACTGGATACTCCTGGAACACAACACCACAATCTGAAGTCCACGTTTCATCCAATTTTCATACTGGACCCATCAACAACATTGAAGCTCAAAATCAATCACAACTGCAATACAACCATCAAATACATCTATATCAACCAATCACTGAAACTCAATCATCAATCTATGAATCAACCACAATTGAATCAATCATTGAGAACCCATCATCACTCAAGCAAATCACAATCAATCAATCTAAGAATTTAGACCACTATCACCAGAACACAAAGTAGAACCCAGAACTCTGCAACAACAACCAGATCCAACTACAACTTCAAATATCATACTTCATAATGTATACACTACTTGGATGTGACTAACTAGTGTGTATACGCACTTTTACCAAAGTGAACCAGCATGTAGATATGAAAATACCATCTTAAAAAAATCTTAGATATTCCAAACTTCAGTCATACCAAGATCATAACATTTACAGAATAAAACAAGCATTAGTATTTAGAGCTAGACTATCCATGATCAAATGACAGAACAATAATTCATTTTAGGCCTTATGACCCCGATCCATCATCCATCGTCAACCACATAGGTGCATCCTTATTTCAGATCAAGTAAAGCATAAAAAACGTATAACCTGCATATATATAACACTTCACAAGATATTCAATACTTGCACACCTTGGCCTAAGGATCTTCTCCTCCTTATATAGTTTTAGGCCTTTCTCAATACCTTGGACCAAAACCACTTAAGACCAAATACCTAGGATCAATACCTCAGACCAAATAACTCAGATCAAATACCTTGGACCAAAATACCTTGGACCAAATACCTCGGACCAAAACCTTGGTTTTCCAATATGTATGCACTTTTCCTCCTATGAGAGTGTGTGTATACATATACGCCCCTTTTGTTCTGTTAACTTGCGTGTATACACTGCTTCGACAATGTGAACTAGTGTATACTTCTTTAAACCACTCTCTTTCTTCAATCTCTGGAGTCTAATCTGCAAGTTAGCATGTTGCATTGTGAATTAGCATCTGAGTGAGTTTCCATCAAGGACAACACTTGTATCATAATGCAAACAATCTCCCCCTTTGGACTTAATGGCAACAACAACACCAAGACACTCTCCCCCTTTGACAGCAAGGGCAAAGGGCGGAACAAGATGTTCTCCCCCTTCGATATACATTATGTTGTCCATACTCCCCCTGATTACATGCTGAATTATCTAATTAAGCTCCCCATTTGTCCATGTTGAGATGCACTAAACCGTCCATGCTCCCCTTGAGCACATGCAGAGTCTAAAACAAATTTTTTCAAAAGAATACCATGACTCTATAACTCATCTAAGTGAGTATGACCTTCCTATCACCAATGAATTATACATACATCAATCTCCCAACCAAGTGGGGATATACCAAATGTTTATACATGACTAAAATATAAATTATTACATCGTCCTTCCCATGCATAGTGGGGTTACAAACTAGGTATTTTCATGAACTTTACAGCAAATGGTATACATGACATTTATAACAAGGACCAATAGTCTAAAGAAGACCATGATATTCATCAGAAACTATCATACACCATTAGTGGCAAAGAAAACTTCACTTGCACTCCCCCTAAACCAATGTGACCTACTGTTCCATGAGTCCTCTTGCTAAGTTTTTGCCACCTCCTACCAAAATCAAGTCATTTAGAGGGAGGAGTCACAAATCCTGGCTATGGCCTGAGATACTCAAATGGTTCTCTTACAAGTGGCTTGGTAAAGATATCTGCCAATTTCTCTTTAGTGGGCCCATGTAGAAGTTTAACAACATTGGTTGCAACTTGTTCCCTCAAAAAATGATACTTGATAGGAATGCGCTTGGTTTTTGAATGCATGACTGAATTTTTTGAGATGTTGATTACACTAGTGTTGTCACACATTATTGGAATGGGATTAGGAAACCATGCCTATATATCCTTTAAGGTTTGCTTCATCCATAGAATCTATGTACAACAAGTCATAGAAGAAATATATTCTGATTCAGTAGTCGATAGAGAGATGGAGTCCTACTTCTTGCTAACCTACGATACCAACTAGTCACCCAAAATGAAAGTTGTGTCATAAGTACTCTTCATGTCGTTTATACTTCCTACCCAATCTGCATCTGTGTAGGCCTTCATATTGAAGTCTTTACTCCTGAGATACCACAACCCATACTCTGATATACCTTGAGGATATTTGAAAATCCTTTACTCCTGAGATCCTCAGCCCATACTCTCTTATACCTTGAAGATTTTGAAAATCCTCTTAACAACCACCACATGAATTTCTTGTGGACAAGCCTAAAATATTGCTACAATTCTAACTACTTGCATGATATCTAGCCTTGAATCTATCAAATATAGTAAGCTTCCTATCATCAATGTGTGTTCAGCCTAATTTATCTAGGGTATTCCATCTTCCTTGCACAGTTTATAACTTGTAGTCATGGGTGTACTAACAAGTTTGTATTCCTCCACTCCAAATTTCTTCAAAGTTTCCGTGAAGTATTTGGATTGAGATATAAAAAATCCTCGTGGGGACTAAGTAATTTGCAGAACTAAGAAGAAGAACAACTCACCAATCATGGACATTTCAAACTTTCTTTGCATACATTTTTCAAACCGATGCCCCAACTGCTCCACATCACTATCAAATATGATGTCATCCACATACACAACCACTATCAGTAGATGATCATCTTCAGATTTTATGTAGATATTACTGTCCAAGGAGCCTTTATTAAAACCTTGTTGCTAGAGATACTTATCCAGAATTTTATACCAGGCTCTAGGGGCCTATCTCAAATGATACAAAGCCTTGTTTAATTTGCATACAAGGCCTTCACCAAAGGAAAGTAGAAAACCTTCAAGTTGCTCAATGTAAACCTCCTCTTCTATGTCTCCATTGAGAAAGGCAGAATTTACATCCATCTGATAAAATTTGATGTTCTTGTGACTGGAATGATCAAGGAATATTCTTATGGCCTCTAGTAGGGCTATTGGTGCAAATGCTTCTTCAAAGTCTACCCCTTCTATCTTTGCATACCCTTTGCAAACCAACCAAGCTTTATTCTTGATTACTTGACCTTTTCCGTTCAGATTATTCTTGAAAACCCACTTGGTTCCAGTAACATTTTTCTCTTTTGGTCTTGGGATAAGCTCCCATGTGTCATTCTTTTCAATTTGGTATAGCTCTTCATTCATTACCTTCACCCATAACTTATCTTCACGTGCTTGATAGAGGTTTTTTGGTTCTATTTGTGATACTAGAGCCAAATTTGTATGATTTATGTTTCCCATAAGTCTCCTTCTGGTTTGGACACCCTTTCTTTGATCTCCAAGAATCTGACTCTGAGGGTGTTCCTTTTGTACATATCTGGAAGGGATTTTTGGCCTTGAAGATGTGCTTGCTTCCTCACCTTCATTTTGTGAATTTTTTACATTCAGATCCATGTCACTCAACTCTAAACTCTCTTCATCATCTGAGTCCAAGTTACTTATGAAGGGTTAAGGTTGTGAGCCTACTTCATCAACCACTATGTCAATGTAGTCTTATATCTTCCTTGTCCTCTTGTTGTAGAATATGTACCCTTTTCTTCAAATACAATATATAAGCAATATTCCTTCATTAATGCATGAGTCAAGCTTCCCAATGTTCTGTTCATTTCTTTTAATGACGTACTTTCTCCCAAACACCTTCAGGTGTTTAACTGATGTAGGTATACCCTTCCATAACTCATATGGATTTTTATTACTATCAGGATTAAGATGAGTTTTGTTTGAAAATTATGCTGCTGCCTGAGCAGCTTATCCCCAAAAGTGGTGATCCACTCATGCTTCATCTAACATCACTCTGGCTATTTCCTATATTGTTCTGTTCTTCCTCTTCACAACTCCATTTTGATGAGGAGCTTTGGCCACTGATAACTACCTTCTAATACCTTACACCATAGAATTATTCAAACTCTTTTGGGGTGAAATCTCCCCCACTGTCTGATCTCAAGCATTTTTTCTCCAAATCTTTCTCATTCTCTACTGGATCCTTAAACTTCTTGAAGTGCTCAAATGCTTCCAACTTTTCTTTTAGGAGGAGAATTCAAGTAGTCCTCGTGTAATCATCAATGAACAACATGAAATACCTTTCTCCTTTTGATGTTTTTTTTCTTGTGCAGCCACAAATATCTATGTGAATAAGATCCATAGGTCTGGACGAGGCAAAATTTTTCATTTTGAAATGAGTCCTAGTCTGCTTGCCAAATTGACATGACTTGTAGACTGTGTTATCAAGCCCTGAAAATCTTGTTAATCCTTTTACCATGCCTATATTTCTTATCCTTATCAAGCTATCAAAATTCATGTGTCTGAGCCTCTTATGCCATAGTTTTGATTCACTGGTTTTTCTCAAGTAACATTTGATGCTTGAGTCATCCAACACATAAACTCTATTGTGAGTCCTGACTACCTTCCCCATTACTTTTCCATTTTTTATATTCTAAATCTCACAATATTTAGATCGGAAGGTCACATCATAGCCATTGTCACACATCTAGCTAACACTTAGGAGATTGTGTTTGATGCCTTCCACATACATCACATTCTGTGCTTTTGTCTTCTGATCAAGACTGACCACTCCTTTCCCTTTGATTCTTGCTGGAGCGTTGTTTCCAAAGGTGACATTGCCTCCTCTGTATTTTTATTTTAGTGACAAAAACCTGTTATGGTCTCCAATCATGTGTTTGGCACAACTACTGTCTACATACCATTTTTTTTCTTTACCATGCACTGATTAGGCTAGCCCACATGGCATGCTCTTTTTCATCTTTTGTTTCCAACTTCTTTTATCCTTTTGTATGTGAGTTTGTCTATCAGTTTGAGATTTAAATAGGTATTCAAACCTTCTTCTACACTCATTGGCCTTTTTCCCAAAATTATTACATTTAGAACATTCAACTTCGCTTTGTAGGGTTGTGAAGGCATTTTGATTCCTAAAAGAGGAATCTTGTGACTTAGCAGTTTGGTGTGAATTAAACCTGAGATTTTTATCTCTTTCAACTTTGAAACTTCTACAATTAATAGTTTTGTGTCCAAATATATCACACTTGTAGTAGTGAACATAATGTACATAGGAATGCATGTTTTCGAAAACATTATAAGGTTTAGCAGAGAAATACCTTAGTTGACGGTCTATTTGAATCGTCCTCCATTGATGGTCTCCTCCTTGTTCGGTTGCTCTTTTGTCTTCACGGACTCTTTCATGATGATTCCTCCTATGACTGTGTGGTTCTTCAACTCCCATGGACCTAAAAGTTATCTTCTTCTTCCCGATTTTTGGCTTATTGAGGCCTGACCTAGGTTCGGAAGTGTTTTAGCCAAACAAATCTCGCACTATCGGCCCTTTCAGCAGTAATCCATGGAGCACGAACTGAAGTCTCACCTGAGGTAGTATGGGTGGGTGCTGGAACCAAGTTTCTACACCCTATGGATGTCTTGATGAGGTCTAGAGGGGTTACGAACCGATCTACGCACTTGCGCTGCTCTGTGCATATTGCCTCAGACTCAGAGTGAATATTGCCTTTATAAATGCATAATCGTCATGACCAAAACCAAAAAATTTCCCCTCTACCCTTAAAGCCTCCCTCTATTTATACATTCCCATGGTTCACAGACCATGGGCAAGATGACTCGCTTTCTATTATCTTACATTATTTTTGGGAAGATAACCCTTTGTCTTGACCCATTACAATTCACACTCCATGCACTTCGTGGAACTTTTACAATATCAATACCCAAAATTGTGGGCTTTAAGCCCCAAAAGAGTTACGCGGGGGAGCCAATGCCCAACACCAATATAAGATTATTGTTCCTTTGAGTACCCTAGTCCTATTTGATTCTTGAGGGCCTTTGACAGCTTAGAATCTGATTTAGTCTTTTAGTCCCTTCAACAAATCTCTCACTTAGATCCTTCTCTGTCTTTGGTTTCTCAAGGTCAGTTCTTAGAGAAACCACCTCTACCTCAAGATACTGGCAGTTTTCTTCCCATTCTTCAATCATATCTTGAAGTACCTCTTATTTCTGTCTGGCTTCCTCTACCTCAACCTTGGAAGATAGAAAATCATCTTTGCAGATTCTTGAGGTCCTTTCCCTTTCCAACTTGAGTAGATCATGTTTCAACTTCTTTTTCTCCTCTTCTAGCTTATCACAATTTCCTTGTTCTCCATTTAGAAAAAGAGCTAGAATATATTTTCTCTTTATAGTCTCTTCAATTTTTTCTTTCTAATATGAAAAATCCTCATTATCTGAGTTATACATTCCTTCTTCTGCATGCTGCAATTGTTCCTTTAGTTGCCTATTTTTCCTCCTTGCTCTATTCAAATCATCAAAGGCACTAATGAGTTCTCCCTCAAGGTCTATCACTCCTTCCTCTTATTCCTCTTCAGAGTCCATAAGACCTTGGTTCTTGGATTGTATTTTGAGGACCATAAGAAGATACACATTTGACTCATTTTGTGATGAGTCTTCATAGTCTAATTTTGGGTCTGAACTATCCTCTTTGGAATAGAACCCCTTCTTCTTGTAGGGTTTATTCTTCTAAAATGTCTAAGGCTTATTTCTGAATTTAAGACATTCTTCTCCTTCAGCCCTCTCTTTGTAAGGGAAATTGGAAGAGAAATGTCCAACTCTTCCACAATTGAAATAATTAGAAGGAAACTTCCATTTATATTTACCAGATCCATGCTTTAGTTTTTTGGCTAGTTGAGCCAGATCCTGATCAGATTCACCACTAGAGTAGTATTTATGAAATTTGTGTTCCTTGCCCTTATTGGATACTCTAAATGAAACTTCCTTTGGTATAGATTTCTCCATTCCTACTCTCATCTCATAGGCTATGAGAGTACCATATAGTTGATCCATATTGACATCCTTTAGGTTGACCATTTCCTCCATCACTGAGATTTTGGCATTAAATCTCATTGTTAGAAATATTAATACCTTTTGAACGATCAAATATTCCTTGAATTCCTTACCAATTCCTCTAATCATATTAAATACTTCATCAACTTTGAGGAAGTACTCATCTATGTTTTCATTCTTAGTCATATTCAAGCTTTCAAACCTCATTTTGAATGTCTGAAGTTTTTCTTGCTTCACTTTGTCATCTCCTTGATGACACTGGTTAAGCTTCTCCCACATCTCATAAGAAAACTTACAATGCATAAACTTCACAAGTTTTGAATGACTAAGACTAGCAAGAATGGCATTCTTAGCTTTACCATTACTTAGATATAGTTTTTTTCTATCTATAACTATTGGGGGGATATCTGGGACATTGTGATTTACTAGTACTAAGGTCCAAACATCTACCCCCAGGGACAAAATATATGCCTCCATTATTACTTTCCAAAAGGCACAATTGGCTCCAACAAAGACTGGTACCCTACTCGAGTAAATTTTTTGACTCTCTTGCATATTCATAATTCCTTAAGGATCTATCTTCCAGTGGTTAAAATGTTACTAAAGGAAATTATCTTTGATACCAATTGTTGGAATTAAGGACTTGATGGGGGGGGGGGGGGGGTGAATCACTAATTTAAGAAACTCTTAATTTTATTTCCTTACTGTGCTTATAGTTCCTTCTCATGTTCTTTCATATGTGAAATCATTCATTCATGAAGGAGTAAATCTTATAAACTTTCAGAATACATACTCAAACAACAATCTCATGATAAACATACATTTGACATAATGTTTTCACATGGAAACCCATAGGGCAACAACCACCAATTTGTTGTTTCTTTTATGATGTAATCTAAGAACAAACTTAATTACATCTATTTGTTTGTGAGCACCCACTCACTGGAGGCACCAAACTGTAGGTTTTAATCCCGTACAGAAATTACCTGCATACGAATTCTAAATCATAGGAAAAATAAAAATGCGAGAGAATAACACATAAAACACATATACACAGAGATTTCCCACTGGATCTCAAAACCGAGACTACCAGCTTGATTTTTCGTTATTTTCCTTTCAATGTTACAATACATATTTATACATGCCGAAGCATATAATACCATGGACCGAAAAACCATCACGTCCAATACCATGGACCAAAAAACCATCGATCCAATACCATGGACTGAAAAACATCGCGTGCAAAAAACATGTCCGAAAATCATGCACAAAACCATAGGTGGGTCCGCCCAACCTAACATAGGGTCCAAAACCAAAATTTTCAGGGGCACTGCCCCGGACCCCATAAAGTGGGGTTACGGGTACCCCTCAAACCCCCTGTTAACTATGTGGAAAGAATATAACACAACCCAA